>RJWM01013785.1:0-52848 GCA_004363535.1 Dasyprocta punctata
CATCGAGGATTAATAACTCTTATTGCTGTATTTTGGTTACTATGGTGATATTTCACCAGTAATGCTTGAAGAGAATATTTTCATCTCACTGGAATACACAGTAGGGTGGAACACAAGGCAGAAAGGCTTACTGTGTCCAGATCTCCTTAAGTCAGGTGATTGTGTAGAATTCAGAATGAAAATGAGACATTACTGCTTTCCAGTCCTTACCTTTCTCCTAGCTCCAGTGCATGCTTCTAGCACACCAGTTGGAATGCTTTACAGCCAAGGAAGAAAGTCTTTGATGGTTCCCTACCACTTCAGCATAAGGCCCAAACTTATTTGTATCACAGAGAGGGCCTTTATGATCTGATATCTTCTTCCCTTCACTTTTGCTACTTCTTCTCGTTGACATCTGGACTTAACCACTGTGGAAGCAGACACTTCATTAAACCGACTGAGTCCCTTTATGACCTCGCGCCTTTGTGGTAAAGTTCTATCCTCTCCTTCCAGAGTCTTATTTTCTACTTACTTTTCAGAGCAACTCATGGAAACTGTCTCTGGGTATAGGTCCTTCCTCTCTGTCCCCTGTGAGCCCAGTACTCACTCCCACCACAGCTCTTTCTTTGCAGTCAAGTTGATGAATTGCAGTATTTCCCAACTTACATTTTCCAAAAGGTGGTTCACAGTGTTAATGCACTTGTAAAGACAGTAATGGTGTCTGTTTAGCAGGAAAATAATTATTTAACCTGTCTACCATTAAAATAATTGTCTAAATCTTTCCTTCCCTTTAAAATAGATTCACTGGAGAGTTTCCAAGTGTGGATTGAAGATCATGAGAGGTGGTTATTGACAGTCAGTTACCATGATCCAGAGTCAGTAGCTCCAATGTTTTAATATTCAGTGAAACCACGCTACTCACCTTGTGATAGTCAGTGACCATTTTAAGCTTTAATTGTGTGTGTTTACTGTAGATTATAAAATGTTTAATTTAAATCCACACCAGATTTGATAAACTCTAAGAAATGTAAAGAAACCCTGGTTTTGAAATTCAGTAAGCTAATAGGGAGATATAAATGATTCTAAGCCTACAAAGAGCCATTAATCATACTTATGATTAAATATCTTATGATGAATTTCAAAATAAAACTAATACTTAAAAACCCAGAGTTACAAAGAAACCATATTGATGATCCTTTCCAATCTGATTTTTTACTTATTAGGAACTAAGACATTCCTCCTCACAATATGTTATTTACAGAAATGCACTTGTAAATAGCAGTCTGAAACCTGTTGATTTTTTCTGAAGCACAGAATGCAAAATACCAAATATCAGACGCTGAAAACAGGTTTTATCTTTTAAAATAACGTTTAACATGTAGTGAAATTTCAACGCATACTTTAATATATTTAATTCAAACCAAACATGTCATGATTACAGTTATGTGTTGACAGATTATGCTTTTTCTTATGAAACTAAAGTACAATGAATCTCTTGTGACATGTGTTAAATGGAAAGCAAATCAAAATGTTTTTGTACTTAGTTCAAGAATTATTAAAGCTTCCCCTCCAGATACCTACATGGCTCAGAGTCATTTACTTCAGTTCTTTATTTAAAAGTTGTTGTTTTGGTGAGTTCTTTAGTGGGCACTCATTTTTGAACTGAAAAACATTCTCTAACGTCTCCCCTTATCCATCTTCTTTCCATAGTTTAGTTTTCCCTTAGCATTTTTCACTCTGTTACATATAATAGATGTAATTTTAAAAAATACTACTAATTATCACCAGGAAAGCAGGGGCCTTTTCTGTCATGTGTGTCATTGTACTTCTGGTGTCTAGAATAGCATCTGTCCCTTAGCAGATGCTCAATTAAATCTTTTTGAAAAAGAATAATAAGATAACTTTTGAATAACAAAATTCAATATACTGATCTAGGAGGAGATATTTTATACTCAAATGCATTTGTATATCATACATTGTCATTAATATTTATGTGTTTTAACATTTTATGGGTTTTTGCATGTGAGATCTTATTTTCTAAGCATATAAAATAGGAGAAATGTTATGAAAAGAACTGTGTTGTAGTTTTGATTCTCTTCAGACTGTGAGTTTTTGTGGCTAATAATAGTTATCCATTTCAAAATTTTCTTGTTTTTTTTTTTCTCTAATGCTGCTTGTATGCAGCTCATAGTTGGTATTCGAACCTCTCCCAATTTAAAAAGTCTGTGCCCCTTCTACCAAAAAAAAAAAAGAAGAAATAAATAAAAGAAATTCTGTGATCTCTCCACCAAAGTCTTAGCTATCATCTTAAAAAACAGCAAGGAAAACACAAGGGAACAGAAATAAATGAACCAATAAATAAATGAATGAATGATAACGGCAGCATGAGATTGAATTTTCATGACACACTGATGTGATGCTGTAAGACAGGTATTATAAACCTAATGTCATGTTCAGATCATACATCTAGTGCCCATTCACCAGTTACTTCCCCAGCGCCTAGTTCTCTCTTCTCTGTTCACCCAAACAATGTAGTCCCAATGTCAGTTAAAGAGCTAGTCAGAGAGATGTTTGCCCATTGCTGAGAGTAGAAGTCACTCTACTGGCAGGTAACAGTGGGTACTTAGTGGAGGTATAAAGATAACTCAGGTAAACATAAAAAGAAATGTGATGGAAAATTAACAGAAGCTGAATAAGAAATGAGAAATATTAAAATATTTTTATCTTCAGTTAGGGAAAATATGTAACTAATATTAATCTCAGAGCCAAAAGGAGAAAAGTGATTAGAATTTTCCTGAGTCAGAGAAGTTAACACTGCTGAAGATGAGGTCATGAGTGACAATATCTTTCCCATCTGCATTAACTGCCCAAGAAGCAACTCCTATTGTTTTTGATAAAGAAACAAAGACTGCAGTGTTCTCACTTCTTCCTGAGAATGCTTATGTTACGGGGAGGGTAAGAGCACAGTTACAACCTGGTCATTGTTTTAGGCTTGGAAGTAGGAAGGGTAAGTGTTGGAGACCAATGACTGCTTCTCCATTAGATGTTGACCAGGTCAGCATCTCATGTTCACTTCTTGTACCTGCAACATTTTTCTGCACTCCCACAGCACATCTATAGTACAGGCATGATTCTGAGATGCTACCTTATAAATTGTGAACTAGAGATAATAACCATACTATTTATTTTCTCAGCAAATCTGCTTTTCACAAGATTTCTCCTACAACCTTGATCATACACTTGTTTGTACTCCCAACTGGACATGCTGAAATTATAAGGGCATACATCCTGATTTTTACAAAATCCTCAGCACGGCTTACCTTCTTGTGGTATAAATAACTTGCATGCACAATGCTTTTCCTCCAAATTCTCAAGGAGCATTGTGAGAGGGTAATTAAAGCAGTCTGTTTCTCCAGCACGTTCTGTCTGTTTTTTCTTTTCATTATTAGATGTGATGACACATTTGCCTGTGTGGCTTCCCACAGATGGCACAGAAATTTTGTGATCAAATGGTAAGAGTAAACCAACTGTCGTCTCTGATCACAGCTTTCCGTGTTGTTTTCCCTGTGCAGGAATCTCACTTTAATAAAATGCTTGCTTCTTTCAAAATGGAATTATCTGCTCTGCAGAAGACTTTAGAATACACTGGAAACTTTGAAAAAACAACTGAACCTGTGAATCACTAGTTAATTTTATGTGCCATGTTATGACTTTGATTAAAAAAAACTAATTTCAGTACTTTCTGCACAGGAAATTTGATTTAAAATACTTCAATTCAGTGGATTTTGTTTACCAAAAAAATAGAAATAAATACAAGCATTTGGGTTTTTCTTGAACAATTGTGAATTGATACAGAAATATTGAACTGTATTATTTTGTAGTTTTTATGTTGTTTCTAAATTTGCTTATATTATTAATAGGTGCAAATGCCAAGCCCATTGAACAGGAATATTTTTTGGTCAAAAAAAATAATAAACCTGTGTGTGAAGAAACACCTCAGAGGACAATACTATTAAATGTGGCTACTTCAGCACTTGTTAAAAAAAAACAAACCTAAAATTAGTTTAGACCTTCAGTGATGAAGGTAGGGAGAGATCACACATATTAGTTGGAAGTTAAAAAATATGATTTCCACTTGGTGTCTCACCTTCGATGGTATTTTTCATTTCTTTGTGTTTTGGCCAAAGAGTTAAGTAAGTGAAAGAGAAAAGGTCAAAGAGCTGATTTATCAGGCAAGCCTCAAGAAATAGGTTGGGTTAGAATGGTAATTTGGGAAAACAGTGGCAAACAAAAGCTGCCTCTCTGAGAAGTTCAGAGAAAGGATTTGGAGCTGCATGAGGTGGAGGAGGTCCCTGAGAGGTAGTGTGGGACTAGTGTGTGTTCTTGTCAGTACCTACGGTGACTGCTCTGAAAATAAGAAAAACTCAAGAGAAAGTGTAGCCTGGAATATTTTAGAGTCTAAAGTATATGACCCCAAATTATATCATGCAGCAATTGATAACAGATGAAGTCTACCATAGTGGAGTCAGTGGTTGAAAAAAAATGTGGTATTAGAAATCTATGCTGGGCTTCTCTACTATGTGGCATCTGTGCTCTTGAGCAAGTCATTTAATCCATCTGTGTATCATTCTTATAGGAGTAAATGCTAGGGATGGACCAGAGGGACACCCAGATACCTACCAATCCAGGGACTTTAAGATTGGAGCCCTTAAAAGCTAGTTTTGAAGAAGAGACGTAGTATTACCAACTCTCTTGGGTTTAGACTAGTTTCGGTTCAAGTAGTAATGTTCATTGTCTCTGTGGGGAGAAATTATTTAAACTAACATTTATTTTTCTCACTTACAAATTGAAGCAATCCTATCATCTGGGTTGTAAATTAGTTATGAGGATCAAATGCATCAATGTAAGCAAAATATCTAGTTCACAATTAAGTGCTAATTGAGTGATGTATATTGTTACTTATGTATTGGAGTTCAGATTTTATATTTTCTTTAAACTTTCTACCTAGTTTAGTGTATGCATTGACTTTAATGACTAAGAAGCATTTGCTATGATTATAGATAAAAATAACCTTGCCCCATCCATTATCTTTGGATCATACAGCTTGGTTGTAATGCTCCTACTTATTAAGTCTATTTCTTTCCTTAGCTTCACTGTTCTCAACATATATATCATGAACAGTTTCACCTTCTTTGAAAGAGAAGTTTGCATGAATTACAACTTCTGTGAATTGGATTTTTAAAAATAATTAAACACTTATTATGACATAGAGATAAATGTAGACCAGTGGAATAAAACTGAGTAAAAAAATAAACTCTCATCTTCATAATTAATTGAGGTTTGACAATACTGCCAAGAAAATTTAATGGTGGAGAATAGCCTTTTCAATAAATGGTGCCAGAATGATTGCATATGCATGCGTAAAAGAATGAAGTTGGAGCCCTACTTCAACATATATGAACATTAATGAAAAACAGATAAAAATACCAAATTATAATAACTCTTGCAAGTCCTGTTATAAACTTTTAAGAGAAAATATAAGCATGACCTTGGATTAATCAGTAGTTTTCACATATGATACCTAAGCATAAGCAACAAAAGAAGTAGATTTAATTTAAAAATTTAAAAATTTTGTGTTTGAAAGCACACTGCACTGAAAGCAAATGAAATTACATACAGAATGGGAGAGAATATTTGAAAATCATATATATAATAACAGACTTGCATTTAGAATACATTAAGAACTCAACTGACTCAATAACAAACACAATTTTTGAAAATAAAGCAAAGTATCTGAATAGATATAGTCAACAAACAGATTGGAAAAATGTACATCATTATCCATTAAGGAAATGGAAATGGAAACCACAATAAGATACTACTTCCTATTCAGAAGGATAACTGTAATACAAGAGCAAGAAAATAATGAATGGTGAGAAATCAAAATCTTTATACATTGTTTGTGGGAATATAAAATAATGTAGCTATGTTGGAAAACAGTGTTAGTCCTCAAAAGATTAAAAATAGACTTACCTAATGTCTTAGATACTTTTCTCTTGTTGCTGAGACAAAATACCCAACACCTGAAGTTAAAGGAGGAAAGGTTTATTTAGCTCATAGTTTGTGGAGGTTTCAGCCCATAATTGGCTGGCTTCAAGGCAGGGTGACACATGGCAGAGGGACAACTGTTTATAGTGGCAGAAGACAGCCAAAGCAACAAGCAAGGAGGAGACAAGACTCTTTCTGCCCCTCATATTTATCTACACTTGTACTGTATCTACACTACCCACCTTAGGGCAGGTGCAGCACTCACACCCTTAATCGCAGCATTAGACCTTGAATCAATCATGAGCTCTAGATTCAACCACCTTGAAAAGCCTAGCCCCCACGACTCTGTGAAGCTTTTGTGGGACATCCAGACACAAACCATAGCACCCAATTATCCAGCAATTCTACTCCTAGTTAGATATCTAATAGCAAGGAAGATATTTAGAAATTGTACATTAATATTAATGGCAGTATTATTAATAATAACTCAAATGTGGACAACCTAATGTCCAAATACTGGTGAATAAATAAATGAAATGTGGCCTATCCATATGATGGGATATTATTTAGCAATAAAAAGGAATGGAGTATGAACACACGCTACAGCATGAATGAACCTTGAAAGCATTATGCTAAGTGAAAGAAACCAGTCATAATAGACTCCCATTGTACTATTAGATTTATGTGAAATATTCATTACAGTTAAATGTATGGAGACAAAAATAAATTCATGGTTGCTTGCATTTTAAGGGATAAGGGAAGACAGTAATACCTTGGTTCTTGGATATTTCTGTTTGTGAAAAATTCAATTCCTGAACAGAAGCATTGAGCAATATTTTGCTTGTGTTCATGAACTCCCCATTGGGTTACAAAACTAACCCAGCCATTTCCCCCAGAATCATGGAGTGATTTAAATTCATGAACTGAGGTGTCACCATAATGGGGAGTGATTATGAATTATTAGGAGGTTTTTTTGGGTTAACAAAACCTAAACTTGTGATGTTGAGTTACTTTGTGAACATACTGTGAACTAATGAGTTCTGTTAAATGGGTGAATTATATGGTACATAAATTATATCTCAGTGAAAGCTATTGCACAGTAAGCAAACATAAACTGTGAGGATAAGTCAGGCAATGTATCTGAAATATTTTAAAAATTCAAATCCAAAGTGTTATTATTTTTGGAAAAAATTCCAACTTTTTTTTTTTTTAGCAAAATGTACAGTGTGAAATTAAGAAAGAAGGAAATTTTCGAAGTAATTTTGATGGATCAAAGAAGAAAGCTGTTTTGAGTTTTTAAATTATTGTCTTGGGGTTCCACTTTACTTTGCGCATATGGTTATGGTCTACTTAAGAGTTTTTCCATAGATTATATTCTCTATAAATGTCTTCTGAAAAAGTCTTTCAAATGATTTTAACATTCTATTTATGCAAGCTAATTCTCCCTCTGAAAGCCCTAGCTCTCCATCTGAATGCATGGAGTGTGTTAAGGGTGAGACTCATTAGGACTCCAAAGTCTTTTCTGGCTTAGGGGAGGTAGCCACACAAAACTCTGATGCAGAAGGGAAAGGAGTTTTGCTAAGAAGACAAATTCAGTCTATGTGATCTTACCTCACAGTCATTTTTAAAGCAATGTCTGCTTCTAGCAAGCAAATACATAAGATGTGAAGAAACGTTGCCTAAATATGAGTGACTTAGCATAAATCCATCTTTTTGATTAAAAAATCTTAGTTTAAAAAAAGAGCTCAGTGAAATGATTTCAGTGGAATGGCAGTATACTATAGTTTCTATTTTGTGACATTTATAATGAAAAGAAATGCAGGGAAATAGTAACTTAGAAGAGAATATGAGAGCTGTATAATTGAGTTAGAATGTAAGACTCAAGGAAAATATTAAAGCAAAAATAGTTATGCAGAATCTAGAAGAACTGTATTTAATCTCCAAGCTAAGGAATACTATGATTCACATGCTTTGAAGAAGATTCAGGAGTTGCAATGCCCTGACCCAAAACATTTTTGGGGTCAAACAGTCATTTGACTATGAATAGTCTAAGGCTGGGTTAGTTTAGTCTCAACCACATCATAAACAGCCTGTACATAGTAATCTACCTTATTCTCACTGTGTATATAAGTTCTCTCGCGAGAGTCCACCCTTTTACTTCAGCAAGACTGTGGAAAGATGGAACCTCTGAATACAAACTCATCTTCACAGGGTGGGGTAAAACTTGGGGGAATTTTAATTTCTATTCTGAGGAAGTTAAATCTTTGATCTTACCCCTGAATTCAGACTCAAGTGAACTGCCCATTGACTTAAAGCCATCCTATAGTCTTCTCTGTACAGAATGGCATCAAAGTCTTACCTACTTTTATTAGTCAGGAACTTGTGCCAGAAAAAATGCACTGGCTTACAGAGTTGGTTGTGTTGTGTATTTCAGAATAATGGTAGGCAGAATGATGGACCCTCCAAGATGTCCTTTTCGTAGTCTCCTACACCTGCACATATTTTACCTTACATACAGAAAAAAAAACTTTGCACAAGTGATTAAGGGAGCAATCTTGAAAAAGGAAGATGGACTGATTATTTGGGTAGGCTCAATGTAGTTACATGGATTCTTAGGGTGGCAGAGTGAGGGAGAGACCTTTGAAGATGCTATGCTGCCGTTTTGAGGACAGTAAATGGGTCCAGGAGACATGGAATATAGGCAGCCTCTAGAAGCTGGAACAGCCAAAGAACAGCTCTCTTCCCTTGACCCTCCAGACAAGCTCTGCTGACACCGTGATTTTAGTCCAGTGAGACCTCTGTCTGTAGAAGTAGAAGATAATTTATGCTGTTTGAAGCCATCAAATTTATGGTAATTTTTTGTAGCTTCCACAGGAAAATAACAATAATCTCAGTTATAAAGCCTGCTTTCTTTCTGTGTGGCAGTTCCAGCATTACAAGCGAACCAGAGGTGCTGGTCACCCAGACAGCCTTTCCACTCTGTCTGTACATATGGTCATATACTTATACAAGCACATACACATACTATCCTCTGTAGATGTCCGTGTGAAGAGGTTTCAGGATTTCTCATTAGCCAACAGATACCTCAGATACCTCAGGTTGTGTATCTCAGTTGGGAGAAATCAATGAGTAGTTCCTTAACTGGTGAAGAACTGAAAATTTTAGGATGCTTTTGTGATACAGAGGTGACCATTCCTTAGGTAATTTAGGCAGGGACATCCACAATAATTCCTCACTTGTCTTTTCATTAAATGATAGGCTTTAAAACTTTGTCCTAGGATGCTACCCAGGTACCAACTTCATGTAAGCATCAGGGTGGGCATCTAGAGGAGCAGGAGTATAATGTCACTAGGTTAAGGTGAGGGATATCTGGGAACCATCAACTGTCTGCTACAGAAGCAGAATGTAATCAGTCTGGAGTCCCTACATTTTCAAATAAATTGGATGAAAGCTCTTTGGGTTATAAAAAGGTGGAAAAACATTTTAAAAGAACTTTTTAATGACACCTATATATACATGGCAAACAGAGTTCTGAGAATAGTCATTTGACCATGAATTCCTTAGCTAGGAGCTAGGGCAAGATTATGAGATGCTGGAATGCTTTGCCCTGAATCCAAAGACAATGTCTTATAAGAAGGATCTTTCCAATTAACAGAAAGAACTCACATCCCCTGGATCTGTCCTATATGGGATTCTTTGCAAGCAAAAGTTACCTAAAATATTGAGCACAACTAGAAGGTACTTAATAATGTTTTCACTGATATTTTATGTTACATAATGGATATCAAAAAAGAGTCGTTTGAATAAAGGTGGGTTGAATGAGGGTAATGTCACCATGGATTCAGATAGAATAAAAGAACACAATGAAATGAAACAGTTTCCAAATGAACAGTTGGTTTAAAACTTTTCATTGCATTTTAATTTTAATTTTAATTTCTGGTGTGCCTTGGAATTGTTGGTACCCTGAACATGGATCTCTAATAAGAAAAACAAACATTCTCCCCACTGAATTAGTTATTATCTATTTCAAATATGTTGAAGGGCAGGAGGAGTGATGCTTTCTGGTCAAGAATGCCTAGGTAACTGGAGACAAAGGTTAAAAGGTGGTCTCCTGAAAATACAATGCTTCTTGAGAACATAGGTTCCCATACATTTTTCTCTCTATCTCCCTTTATATCATTACTCTCCTCTCGGACCTGGAAATGGAAAAGGCACTTCCTCAATATAGACTCTCCTAGGAATAAAAATGTACTTGGCTGTTCATTTTTAAAAAAATGTCCTTTTAATAAAGTTGAACTCTGTCATTAAGATAGCTTCCTTTATTCCAGAAAATCTGACATAATAATGCTGAAAACAATGACTGTCATTTCCATTAACTGAATGCTTACAAAGCGTGAGGCATTCTGCTAGGTACCCTTGACACATTATTTCATATCTTACTGTATCTCCTCAACAAGCTTATGATGTAGGTACTACTACTGTCTGCATTAGTTGCTTTTTCAAAGCTGAGACAAATTCCCCAAACCCACGAGTTAAAGGAGAAGAGGTATCTTTAGCTCACAGTTTCCAGTGGTTCCAAGGCAGCATGGTGCGAGTGGTTGGTGGTCGACAGCTGCTTACCTCATGGCAGTCAAGAAGCAGAGATCTAATGGAGGGATCAGGAACAAGAATATATCCTTCTGGGTTACACCCCCAGTGACCCAACTCTAACAAGATCCTACCTCCTAAGAGCACATTCAGTTACTGTACTCATAAATGAATGAATCTGTTGATGAGCATAATGCTCCCAAGATACAATCACTTAAAAAATATGAGATATCATTGGGATACCTTTTAGATGTAAACCATAACATTCTGCCCCTGGTCCCCAAAAATGTTACATTCACCTCATTATGCAGAAAGTGTTTAGTTCATTTTTAAGAGTCATCAAATTCCAGTGTTGCTGAAAAGTTTTCTGAGACTCAAGGAAAACTCTTAGCTATGGGCTTCTGTAAAAGTGAGAAAGTTAAATGCTTTTAACTTACTTTGGCACAGGGTAAACGTCCTCATTTTGAAAGAGTAGAACAGGAAGGTAGAAGACAATCAGATTAAAGGGAGTTCAAACCACGGCAGGGAAAATATTAAATCATGTAGTTTTATGTCCAGCACCCTGGGTAGGTGGTGGTGAGATTTGAAATCCAAAAGTCTTGGGCAGCCCTGCTCCCATGGTTTTGTTAGTTGCAACTCACAAGAATTCTCCTTAGGCTGGTGCCATGCACTGCCTGTGGTTTTTCTGAGCAAAAGTTCCATGTTCCTGGCATCTCCAACTTTCTGGGGTCCCTACTACATTTTCAGCTTCATTCTCATAGTGCCTTCTTGGAGACACACTGCCTAGTCTCCCAGGCCTTTCTCTGAAAACTGGGTGGAAGCCTCCATGACCTCATAACTCTTTTATTTTGCAAGATTGTAGAATCAGCACCATATGGATGATTCCAAAGCCTACCACCAGCTGAAGTAGGAGGTAGGCTCTCTTGGATTATGACTTCCACAGCCTTTGAGTCCTGTAAGGTTAAGCACAGTGAAATGAATCCCAGGAAACAAATTCCCTAGGTAAAGCTTCTTGAGCAGGTAATTCAGGTCTCTCTTCTCCAGTGAAAGTTTTGTAGTTTTTGTGCCCTTGAGCCTGCAAAGGGTGGGGTCTTACTGATTCCTGAGATGTTGTCAAGCCATATTTTCCTACTGACATGATATAAAGTACTTGGCTTCTTTTTAATGTTAATCTTTTTAGCAACCATGCTTTCCTTGGCCTCAGTTTTTCAGGGGCTTCCTTTCTGATGAAACTGCAAACTTTTCATATCTGCCATTTGCTCTTGAATTTCACTCTAGATGTGGCTAAAAGCAGCAACAACCAGACAACAGCTTGAATGTTGAGCTATTTTGAACTTTCCCCTGCCAGATTATTTAGTCTACTGCTCTTATCTCTGTCAACCACAAAGTCTTAGGACCTGGGCAAAATGAAGACAAATTTTCTCCCTTGATGCAAATTACAAGATCTCTCGTCTAACTGCCAATAGAGTCCTTATTCCTGACTAAAATCTCCTGACTCTTCTATTGTCTATCTGCAGTACTCTTAGCATTCTTCTCTTCTGATCTCTTACTAGAATCTGAAATCAACCTTTGCTTCCAACATTTAGAAATTCTCTTGCTGGTATCACCAAACCTTTCCAAACTCCTCCCACAAGCCAGTTCCAAAGGCTTTAATACATGGTCAAGTGCAGGCACATCACTGGGACAAAATACCCAACACCTACAGTTTATAGGAGGAGAAGTGTATTTTGGCTCACAGTTTCAGTCCATGGCTCTAAGGCAGAAACACATCACAGAGCGGCATGGTACAAGAAGGTTGCTCAACATATGGCAAGCAGGAATCAGAGTAAAGAAAGAGCTAGGGATAACAGTACACCTTCCAAGTCAGGTCACCAGTAACCTACTTTGAGCCAGATCCTACCTCCTAATAGCACATTCAGCTACTGAACTCATCAATGGATAAGTCCAGTGACAAGTATAATGCCCCCATGATCTAATCACCTTCCAAGCACATGGGAAGACTGGGTAACATTTTATATATAAATCATAACACTGTCCCTGTTTTACATATTGAAAAACTAAAGATAAGAGAAACTAGATAATTTGCTGAAGGTTATATAGCCCTGTTGGGCCAAAATTGAGATTCGATTTCAAAATAGATGGCTTTGATTGCTTTGCCACTAAGGTGTGATGGTTATCAATTGTAAAATGTTGACATTGAATAAATAAGTAAGTGAAGAGCATTGCATAGATTGGGGATACGCTTGGTTCACAGAATTTCTTTTTTACATAAAATTTATTTTTAAAGATTTTGAAGTAGATACAGATGCTTTTTTTGTGGGTGTGGTACCAGGGATTGAGCTCATGACCTTGCATTTGCCAGGCAGGCACTTGCGCCAATGAGCTAAACCCCCACTCCTAAGGTACAGATACTTTTAAAACAGTAAATTTCTCACAAAAATCTAGATGCTTGGCTATTTATTAAACATTCAGATACTCTTTCACTGCTTGTCTGAATTCTATTGTAACAATAATTAGCTGAAACTAAATATCTCTCTGAGGGGGGTTGAGTGCTCTCCATTCACTACAGTTTCTGCCTGGCAGCTCCACTCACATAGGGTGTTTCCCTGATTCCTGTACGCGTTTGAACATTGCCCCTAGGATTAGCTAATCCTTACTGAATATTCAGTTTACAATTGTGTGATTCTATATCCGTAGTGCAACTTTCCCTATTACCTAAACCAACTTTTATTTTTAAACCAACTTTTCTATTAACTAAACATGGCCTCAGAGTACAATGCCTGGAAATCTCTTTGGAAGTTTACATTACAGATTTATAGAACTAGACATGATCTATCTTAAATTCCTTTTTGAGGACATATAAGAGCTATAGTGTGCCAGTTGCTGCCAAGCACTCTTAAGAGCAATTAACACAACAGTTATATTCTATCTTCACAGCCACATTAAATTACAGTGAAAAAAATTGTGAAAGGGTTTTCTCAAAATGGTGGAGCGCTGAGTATTAGCTACTCAGCTTCTCCAGAATGAAGTGCCTAAAGCCTGGAATACAACAGCCAGAGAGAATTCAAAGGGAGTGCAGGGCACACAGGAACCATGAGGGAACTGACAGTGGAGGAGAAGAAAATAGGATTCATTGCTACAGGAGAAACGGCTCACTGCCCCACATCCAAGATCACCTGGTGCAACTAGAGCAACTGTGTAGCTGCCCTAGTGGGTGGCAAAAGCAACTTTGCTCCTCACTGGGAAACTGAGACCTGATCTGGACTGGGAGAGTCTTGTATAGTCCAAGGCAGCAGTGAGAACAGGAGACACTGTTTCATGAGTCTCCCACCCCAAATTAGCTGTTGATGAGTGCATTAAAAATGTATCCCTGGCACACAGTTGCTCAGAGGATGAGAAGTAGGTGGGTGGGGCTGCCATTCGATTCTATTTTAAAGGGCTTGGGAGTTGTAATGGCTGATGCATTGTGTCAACTTGAGAAGTTTAGAGGCTTAACTAAGTGACTCAGTAGGGAGTCAGGGTCCTTACTTTGTAAACATCTTCATCCTGTGCAAGAGAAGGGCAGGGAGATGGTGTGAGTGCTACACCTGCTCTAGGGGGTTGTAGCTTGCTTGCAATACAAGGGAGGAAAAGAGGCTTGTCCTTCTTCCATTTTTCTCTTGCTGCTTTTCCTGTCTTCTGCCACTTTGAACTGTTGCCCCTGAGCCATGCCACTCTGCCTTAGAGGTCATCTGATTACAGATTGAAATCTCCACAAACTGTGAGTTAAATAAACATTTCTTTCATTAATTGTGGGTGTTGGGTATTTTGTCTCAGGAATGAGAGTAAAGTAACTGAGGCAGGGGTTAAACTCCAGCAGCAAAACAACTCCAGGGTGATTTTACCACCAACGTCCCTGAGTGGAAAGAGGGAAGGTTCATCCAGTCACAACAGACAGCCAGTGGTTGGATAGCAGACTGAAGGGAGTTCCGCTGAGCAGTAGGGGCTGGGACCATCCAGACACCCTTCTGTCAGGGCCCAAAAGTCAGTCTTAGCCCTAGCTACAATTGACTGGAAGCAACTCCCTGTTCTGTGACTGGTGGACAAGCAGGCAAGTGGCGTTGGATGGCGAAGGGACAAAGGCATTGCCCTAGCCCTACGGCCAACATGTGAGAGGAGGCAGTGGTGTGGGCAAGATCAGTCCCACACCTAGCAGTAATCCTACTGCAGACTTGGTGGGTTACTCAGTACAAATTTGGGCTCTGACTGGGGAGCTAACAGGACTGTGGGCACCAGAAGAATTCTTTTTTTTTTTTTTAATTTGGAGGGGTGGCTATTTTGGTTTTGACTTTTACTGATTAACTTGATTTCTCTGTCCTGTCTCTCTCTTTCCTCAACAGTGTTTCTTAATTTTCTGATATTTATATGTGAAAGAAAATTGTCTCTAGTCTTTCTGGTTTGACCTAATATTCCTTTGCTTTTTCCTTCTTTCTTTCTCTCATGTCCTCTTCTCCAGCTTCCCAAAGTTTGGGCTCTCACCCTTTGTCATTCAGCCTTGCTACTACTATATTTCTCTTCAGTTATTGCCTTATTTTGACCCCATCCTTTCTAAATTCCCATTCTTCACAGGATAAAATCATTGTACCAAGGGGAAACTCACTGTATACAAGTTTCTGGTCTATGCTGGATGCTCTTATATAACTATAGATCTTGCTTCTAGAGTTAGAGATACCAAATTAGCAGTTACCACAGATTGTCATTTCTAGACTGTGCTTGATGATATTGTTATTGCTAATTGTACTAGTTTAGCCAGCATGTCATACTTGTGGTAATCAGTTGTTCGCACTTGCATGACAACACTATGATAATCTGGGGTCAAAATCATTCCCATAGTCCAGTATCAAAGGTCTGGGTGCTAACCCAAATAGATAACAACTCCTTCCTAAAAAAATCAAAAGATAGGACCTTGGGACAGACAGAAAGACCAACAATTAGCTACAACTAGAAGACATCCTGGAAGAATAGACATTTCCTAGAGAATCTTCAATATCAGTGATGAAAGCTACCTAAAATAAGAAAAATATGAATGACACAGAAAACAAATTGAAATAAAAAATACACAATGATAAGATGCAGAAGAAAAGTGCAATTCAAGGCTTCCAGTTCACCCAAGACAAATCCAGGGGACAATGAGATAGATGAAATCAGAAGTCACCCACCTGACTCTTCTGGAATGATAGTAGCAGAAATCAAAATATATACTTGAGAGTATAGAGGAAAAACAGAACATAAATAATTCCACAGGCTAAAAAAGAAATAATAACCATAATGAAGGACTTGCTCAGGAAATCTAGAGTGGACACAGATTAAAAAATATAGAGGAGCATATGAAAATGATGAAAACCACGAATGCCCAACATTGGAGACAAATGAAATCCATGAAACAGATTAAAAATATTCAGGAAATTAAAGGTTGCATTGAAAGTTTGCAAAGCCATATGCAACAAAGTGAAGATAGTGAAGATATTTGATCTAGAAGGCAGGATCATGGTTAGCAATAATGAAAAGAAAGATTTATTAAAAATAGCAAAGGACCATGAAAAAATCCTAAATCTGCAAGATGGTGCAAAGAACAGAATAAGATTGACTGGAATCAATGAAGAAA
This sequence comes from Dasyprocta punctata, assembly GCA_004363535.1. Lineage (NCBI taxonomy): Eukaryota > Metazoa > Chordata > Mammalia > Rodentia > Dasyproctidae > Dasyprocta > Dasyprocta punctata. The sequence goes on from RJWM01013785.1 coordinate 16,259, forward strand.
CAACATAAAAAAACATGTTCTCAGAAGTAATGAGAGAAAACTTCCCAAGCATGGAAAAAGAGTTTGACATACTGATAAGTGAGACATGCAGAACTGCAATTAGTTATGACCAAAATAAATCTATACCAAGGCATATGATAATCAAGATTCCAGAAATTCAGCACAAGAACAGAATATTAAAACCTGTTAGAAACAAATTACCTATAAAGGAAAGCCCAGCAGGATCACAGCAGACTTCTCAACACACATCCCTAAGACAAGGACAGCATAGAGCAAAGATTTTCAAGTCTTGAAAGCAAATAACTTCCAACCCAGAGTGAAATATCCTGCAAAATTATCTTTCAAAATTAATGGAGAAATAAAATACTTCCATGACAAAGAATAACTGAAAAAATTCATGACAATTAAACCAATTCTGCAAAGGGTTTTGAAAGATATTCTAGAAAAAGATAATAAAGACCACAATTCCAGGAGTGTCAATAGAAAGCAGCCACTAGGTAAGGCAAGCAAATAAACAGAGGGGAAACACAGAGAACCATCAACAGGAAAATAGCTTGACAAGGATAAGCCTATACATACTAGCTATAACCATCAATGTAAATGGTCTCAATTCACCAGTCAAAAGTAATAGACTGGCATAATGGATCAAGAAACAAGATCCAACAATATGCTGCACTCAAGAAACACATGTAACTCAAAAAAAATTCAGACTGAAATTTGAAAGATGGAAAACAGTACTTCATGTGACAGGAAACCAGAAAAAAGGAGGTGTAGCTATTCTGTCTACAGACTATGTGTATTTCAAGCCAAGACTGATCAAAAGAGATAGAGAAGTTCAACACATACTTGTTAAGGGAAAACTCTGTGAAGAAGAGATAACAATCACAAATATATGTGCACCAAATACTGGCACACCTGAGTATATGAAACAAATACTAATGGATATGAAAAGTAAAATAAACACTACAACAATTGTAATGGAGGACATTATTACCCAACTGTCACAGATCAGTAGACAAACTAGACAAAAAATCAACAAAGAAATATCAGAACTGAACTAAACTTTTGAACAAATAGGCTTAGGAGATAATTACAGAGTGTTCTACCTCACAACATCAAAATACACATTCGATGTATTTTGGGATGTTCTTCAAAATAGACCATATATTAGCCATATAAGTAAGGGAAAAAACTGAAATTATCCCATGCATATTATCTGACCATAGTGATATGAAATTGGAAATCAATGACAAAAGAAACTACAAAAACTCTATAAATAGACTGAAATTAAATAACACACTACTGAACATCTAACATGTTACAGATGAACTTAAAGAAGAAATTAAACAGTATCTACAATTAAATGATAGTGCCAATACAACATACTGGAACTTATGGGATGCAATGAAAGCAGACCTAGGCAACAAATTAATTGTGGTGAACTCTCACATCACAAAAACAGAACAAGCTCAAATAAACAACTTAATGTTAAACATCAAACTTCTGGGAAAATATGAGCAAGTCAAACTCAAAGCTAGTACAAGGGAGGAAATCATAAAGATCAGAGCAGTAATTAATGCAATTGAGTCTAAGAAAGCAATACAAACAGTCAGTGAATTGAAGAGTTGGTTCATTAAAAGAGTAAATGACAAACCCTTAGCCAACTTTACCAAAAATAGGAATGAAAAGGGTGAAATCACAATGGATCCTTTACAATTTCAGAAGACCATCACTACCTACTTTTAGAAACTTTAATATGATAGAAAACACAAAAGAAATGGTCAGATTCCTAGAAACATATGAATTACCAAAATGGAGTCAAGAAGAAATAAAAATTCTAAACATCCCAATATCTGTCAATGAAATTGAAAATGTAACTAATAACCTACCCAGAAAGAAAATCCCAGGTCCTGATGGATTCACTGCTGAATTCTATATGACATTTAGAGAAGTTCTAATGCCATTACTCTCAACCTCTTTAATGAATTTGAAAGGGAAACAATACTCTCAAAATCATTCTTGGAAGCAAGCATTACTCAGATATCCAAATCAGAAAAAGACCCAATAAAAAAGAAAACTATGGCCCAATCTCCTTAATGAACATCAACACAAAAATTCTCAATAAGATACTGGCCAACAGAATGCAGCAAATCATTCAGAAGACCATATACTGTGACCAAGAAGGATTCATCCCAGGGATACAGGGGTGTTTCAACAGAGCAATTAGATAGAAGGAAGTAAAAGGAATAAAAATAAGAAAGGAAGAAGTTAAATTATCATTGTTTGCAGATGACATGATTCTCTACATAAAAAACCTCAAAAACTCCACTAAAAGACAAAGGACTAATATCTAGAATATATAAAGCATTGAAAAAAATCAGTCCTCCTAAATTTAAAGATTCAATTCATAAATGGACATCTGAATTAGACACTTCTCAGAAGAAGTACAAACAGTAAACAAATGTATGAAAAAAAGTTCAACATCACTTATCATTTGAAAGATGCAAATTAAAACAATTCTGAGATTCCATCTCATTCTGGAAAGTATGACTATCATCAAGAAATAAACCAGTAACAAATACTGGCAGGTCTGTGTAGAAAAAGGAACCCTTCTCCACTGCTGGTGGGAGTGTAGACTGGTGCGACCACAGTGGAAATCAGTATGGAGATTCCTCAAAAAACTAGGATTGGAAATCCTCTTCAATCCAGCTATTCCCCTTCTTGATATCTCCCCAGAAGAATTTAAAACATCATACCACAGCCATATATGCATATCCATGTTTATAGCAGCACAGTTTGTAATAGTGAAATCTTGGAGATGACCCAAATGCTCTTCAACAAAGGAATCAATAAAGAAGATGTGATTTTTTTAAATACAGTAGAGTACTACTGAACCATAACGAAGGATAAACTTGAGATATTTATAGCTAAATGGATGCATCTTGAGGCCATAGTCTTAAGTGAAATAAATTGGACACATATATGTAAATATCACAGTTTCCTCTGCCCCACCCATTCCCCTTTCCTTTTAAACAATTTCTTCCTTGTTCACAACATCTATTATATATTTTGGTTCTTGTTTACACTTTCAGTTTCTCATAGTAGGAGACATAGTGAGGGGTTGAGTTCAGTTCTCTGGGTTCAAATCTGAATTATGCTACTTACTATCTGTGTATCGAGAAAAGATATTTAAAAATTTCTGCTGACCAAGAAAATAGGGAAACTGGGGAGCGGGGAGGGAAAAAGGAAGGAAGGGAAAAGAAAAAATGAGACCAAAAGGATAAAATGGAAACAAAGCTTTGTAAATAAGGAGGGGTAGAGGAATTGAGGGAGGGGAGGAAAATGGGAGAAAAAAAGAGTAACTAAGACATACATGTACTGGTATAATTCCCTGTGATGAATGTGATCATTACATATATCCAAATTGTACCAATAAGCTTAATAAACATAAAAAATAACCAAAGAAAAATATTGAAAAAGACATTATTGTATTACTACGTAGTTTCTTGTAAGAAGTGTTTTTTATTTCCATATAGGCAGTGGGAAATAACATGAAAAATGTAAATAATGGAACTAGTTGTTTTCCACTTGATGCTTTAAGATGAGTGTCTCCCAATAGGTATAAAGAAGGCTGTTGGTGAAGATAGTTGAGGGAAATATAATATTATTTGTTTGTTTGTTTATAAAATGTTTTCTAATTTTGTAAAATATCCCTTCTAGCATCTCCTTGAATATGATGTTTTAGGCTGGCAAACTAATTTCTATAGCCATGCTTTAGTTGTACATCTATAAATTATTTATATATAAAATTATACATATAATACATTGCGGTGAATTAACTAATGGTCAGTTTGAGTTGAAACACCCAGCTGAACTGAGTTAGTGTGGTTCTGGGTGTGAAAGGCCCACATGAATATTGTTTCCAGTGGCATAAAAGAACAGGGTGGCAAGAGTGTATGCTGCCGATTTCCTAGGAAGGCTTTGTTGTGGCTGATTTTCCTGATAGGAACTCTCAATGCAGGAGGCGGTAGGGTCTCCACTGTCACGGGGGATGGCTGTGGTTCTCTTTACGGGGAGCTCTAGTCTTTGCCTTGAGGGTTGCATCTTGACGCCTGTGCAGATCCCTCAGCCTTCTGGCACAGATCCCTCAACCAGCTGGTATAGACTTTCTAGCTCCCACCACTGGTCTTTAGCCTTCCTGGTACCAATTCTTGATATAGACTTGCATGAGACATTGCCGTGGGCTCTAGGCCTCCAGCTGGACTCGTGGGCGACATTACTGTTTGCTTGAGATCTTTGACTGGACTTATGTGGGCCATTGCCATGGGATCCATGCCATTGGCTGGATTCTTCTGGTCTCTAGCATGTGGACAGATCTCTTGCACTCTTCTGCATCTGATGTTTTGGGTGAATATTATAAGATGGTCCTACAAAGTTATATGTCCTGTGTCAAATCTATTCCCTTACAAACCACTGACTACAACGTATATGAATTAGTTTTCCAAGCAGATAAAATTATATAGTAAAAATTGCACTAGGCCAAGCCATGTGACACTATGGTCTTGTTTCCAGTATAAACAGAAATAAACAGCTTGTTTTAATAATCAAATATGTTTCCTAAGGGTCTTGTTAAATTGTTGAATGTAAATTGCAATTGGAATTGACTGTTAAAGATCTTGGTAGAGTAGGTTAAACGTCTGTTCAATTTATTACAATTTTATTTGTACTTCAGCTGTAACTGGGGCAATTAAGCCAATCAGAGCAAGCAAATCAAATCTAATTTACACTCTAATGGACTAAAAATGAATGAATAAACACTGTACTACTAGATCCAAGTGATTAAACATGTCTCTAAGGATATTTTTTCTATTTAGTATGCAAAAATCATAGTGTTTATACCATAATTAACCATTTGAGAATCATGTAAACAAATTGAGCATCTCTTTGCTTTTTTTTTTTTTAAATAAAACTTCTAACCAAAATTCAAGAATATAATGTTAGAATCCTTCCTTATATAATTCCATTTATACAATCATTTAATCCAATTTTTTTTTGGTTTCTTTGAATGTGGGAATTAAAATAGAACATGTAGAATATATTTGTTAACTAAAATTTCTGTACTTACTTTTTCCTTTGCCATGGATTGTAATAAGGGAGATTAATAATGGCTTATGTATTGTGAATTAAAGGTTTATTGATCTTTTCAGAGGTCATACAACTTAGAAATGACAACTTCACAATGCATAAATGTGATGTGCAGTACAGTATTTAGGTAGAGTAGCCCAACATCTAAATGATTAGAAGTCTAGTGTCACTAACACTGCCAGGGCGCGACAAACATGAAGACACATTCCAAAATACTGGTGGAACATTGGAAGTGGGCACTTTGTTTTAGATAGAGATCTGGGCCAAACTTACACCACTGTCCCAGGATCTACTATCACTTCAGCTCAGCAAATTTCAGACAAATATCAGTCTATGATATGCAGTAGTCTGCAAATTGATTGAACAAAAACTATGCAATAATGTAACATGGAAAAGCTTAAGCTCTTTTATATACCAGTTATCTAATGGGAGAGCTAAAATTTCCTCAATTTATGACAATAACTATAGAGCTGCTAACCTATTTTGTCTAATTTTTGGAAGGCACACCTTTTTAACACTCTCTACTTGGTTATTTGGTGTGATCACCGGTAGCATTTGCATAATTTAATTGAGGACCACAGGGTTTGGCAGAGACCATCTAGTGCATCCTTTGGCTTCCAGTATTGATGAAAGGAAGCTCAGCAAGGTCTGTTTCCTCAAAGGAAAGATTCAACAATGGCCTTTAGGCATATTCTCTTATCACACACTGAGTCTAGTTTATTTCAGCCAAAATCCACCAAATCAAGGCAAGAAAGTCATAGCTACCCTGATCTTCACTAATGTTCTGCACATGTGCCCCTTGAATGCACAGGAAAGCATTCTAATTATCTTTATCATTTTCATGTCACTTAATCTTTATCATAAACTTTCAATATTTTGTAAATCAGAAACAATTATTCATCAGGAAGCTCCTGCAGACAAGAGTCATGGAATGGTTTCTAGACTTCAGAGAACATATTTTATTGTTTTGGTACATTCATTTCCTTACCCTTGTTTTCTTCCTTCCTTTCCCTTATTTTTATTCTTTTCTTTTTTTAAAACAATTCCTCAGATTGTTTTGAGGTGCCAATTTAGGTAAACCTAAGAGTGCTAGCAAGAAGGATCTGTTTCCTGATATCTCGCAGACGGTAGGGGAAAACCCACCAATCAGATGTGCTTATGGTACATAGGAGAATGGAAACTTGATGACCGTGGTAAGTACAATGCATATTAGAGAACGTTCTTTGGTAATGTATCCCTTGAGTTGAGATGTAAAGGCTGGGCTAGAGTAAAATAGGTGATGACAGGAAGAAAGACAGCTTCCGGCAGAGGACCGAGATGTGTGCAGACATCCTGTACCTGGATGAAGCACAGCGCTTGAGAAGGACCAGCAGACAGCCAGGATGGGGAAGCTTGTGGGTCAGCTGATAATTCTCAACCAAAGAGGGAGGACTGGAAATTATAGAACCTTAAATTGTGTTAGGAAAGCTCGTTCCTTTTTGTTTTAATCTTAAAAATGCTATAGAATATTGAAATTTAAACAGAAGCTAAATCCATTCTCTGCAGAAGGGAGAATGAGCTGGAGTAGAGCAAGGCCAACTATAATTTCATAAGTTGGGATAAGGCTATAGAATCCACTTAGGAGAAGATGATGGCTTTGATTAGGATAACTGTAGTGATTAAGAAAAATGGATGGCTTGATCTGAGAGGCACAAACTTACATGCATTATTCTTGAGTAGTCTTCATTCCAAGTACATTATGATTGCCATCTGCCTTTAACCTTATCCTCACAAGATGATAAATTTCTTAAACATGAGACTCCTCTTTTCATCCTCTTCCACTTTCTCCAGCTTTATCTCCCTTGGCTACTCAACACAGTGAAACTCAGTTTAGCTTAGAAAAAAAAACAACTGAAACCAAACCTTTCAACTTGGGTTCTTCTTTTCAGTTGCATGGTCTATTTTTTTTCCTCATGAGTTGGTGGATCAGCTATGTAGCAGTGAGAGGTGGAAGAATGAAGACTTGAAGAACATGTTTGGAATATGGCCAAGGCATCTTTATCCTTATTGAGTCCTGATGAAGTCTGACTGTTATAAATTTTGATCAAGTTCCATGATGTTTTCCAAGCAAATGGGACCACTTTGCAAAAAGCAAAAGCATCCTCTCACCATGTGCAAGAGGAGGAGGTGTAAATGGAAAGGAGCCACCGGCATTTTCAGAAAGCTACATGATGTAACAGCCCCTCTACACTGCCTCATTTGTGCTGGAAATTTTTAAATAGTCAGAGAAATATAATCCTGTCCCCTTAGCATAGCAACAAGTTATGTTCTCAGCATAATGAACTTGGTTCTAGGGTGGCATTCGGCTCCACTGCACATGCCCTTCTGTCTCACCTTTTATTGCCAGTGCCATTGAAGTCATAATGGAAGGGCAGCCTTTGAAAGAACCCTGCTGGCTTTTTGGCTGCCTATCGGCAACAGAGGAGAATAGGACAACAGGAACATATATTTGTAAAGTTCCATTTGCTTATCTGACTTAGGGACAACATTTTATCCTTTCAAGCTCAGCTCCCAGCTACTGCAACGAGGCTTTCAAGAACAGTCTTGCTGCTGTCTTGATATCACACTAGCATTTTGAAAAGTCTGGACAGTTACCAGTTCATCAGTCTGGCAAGATGTTGTTGCACATCTGAGGAATTCTCTTTATTATGGTAGATGTTATTACTTCCTACAAGGGAAATAGAAAACATTTTTTACAACACTACTCAAAGATGTCATTCAGGAGCAGGCAAGAGACATTAAAACTTTTGTCTTCAAACCTAGCAATAGGTCTTCTCATGTTGATTCATTTAGTTGTAGGCCATAAGTGAGCATAACCAATGGGCAAGCAATAGAAAAAATAATCAAAAATAAGAAGGAGGTTGATGAAGACAGATACACAGATAAACAGTGGGGAGAAGAAAGGCAAGTTGGAGAGAAATGCCTTGAATTGAAAGCTTCCTGAGGTCAAAATTCAGATTTTCAATATGGTTTATTCATCAAACAGGAAGGTGCATACCGTCGTGTTGGTATTGTAGCAAGTAGGAGCCCACCCCTTATGTCCAACTGAGTATTAGAGATTTTGAAGTGAGACTAAAGCCTTTGTCGTGGATTGAGGATGTTTTCCATAATGGAGGAAGTGCGAATTCAGCAACACCGGAATTGCCTACCTTCGTGTCTTTAGGGGCCTTTTCATTTGAGTAGAACAAGCCCAATGAATAGGACTTCTCAACCTGTTGGAAATGTTCTATTCTCTGATATCAAAGCACTGGAAATGTGGCCAGTGCCACCCGGGGACTGGATTTTTAAATTTTGATGAATTAAGTTACACATGAGTAGTGGCTATTTTATTGGACAGAACCATTGCGGACTGGGGTTACCGACTGTAGGTATTCATGTAGTATCACATCCTAAGCGAAAGGCACCACAACCTCCTATTCTGACATCACAAAAAATATCCTTCCGCCATTAATTTAACCTTTTGAAATAAACTTCGGACTCTCAAGTCACAGAAAATGTCTTCTGAAGGAAAGAACAATACCTCAGGCCCGTGGGCTAAAGTTATATCCACTGCCTAAAGGTGGATATAACTTTAGCCCACTTCATTTTAAAAACCCAATCAATGCAAATATTTCAAGGTATAAGGAGAAAGAGTAACTTCTGTTTTTGATTAGCAGCTGGGATCTGTACAGTACAGAACCTCTAGTTCAAAGATGCTTACTAAACAGACTCATTGTATGTTCTAAAAAGGAATTTCCAAATTTCCCTGAAGTGTGACTATTTTTACTATAAGGTATGATTTCTCAAAACTAGGGAGAAAGAGAATGTTTTTCCTTTTTATTTGCAATTGTTTCATTACTTCTAACGATGTTTTGCTTGTTAGAAAGACCCTTTATTTGAGCTACAAATAGATTATGCTCTCCTGAAACTTTTTACTGCCATCACTGTGGGCTCACTGAAGCATTAAAGAATAGGACAGTAGATGTTCTGGGGCAGCTTTTGCCCCCTGGTACTAGAGTCCATCAGAATAAGTGGCATGTAGGCAAATGGGGGAGGCAGCATTTGGCCCAATAATTTCGCTGCAGCTGCTAGAACAGAAATGCCAACGCAAAGCTGAGCCGCTAATTGGAAGTGGAATAAACTAAAGAAATCTTGGTTCAAATGGCAGCTATATTTTTCAAAGAGAAGATTTCAGTTGAAATGCCAAAGGAGACAGTTAGCCGAAACATTTGTCTATGGAAATTTCTCTTCTCAATTTTATTCAGATTTACAGCTGGGTGCTAAGTGAAGCATTTCTTGGGAACACATGTCATGGATAAAGCAAGATGTTTATTTTCTTCAATAGCAGATCTGATGAACTCACAACAAATAGTTCAATTACCATGATTGCTAATAGGCTGATTAATTTCAGGCTACAATAAATGAAACAGGGGCCGTGGGAACCGAGCTGCCGGAAGGCTGTGTCAAGTGTTAAGAGTGTTAGGAGGGCAAAGCAACAGAAGCAGGTCTCAGTTGATGGAGCATCAGAGTGAGAAGGAGTCAGATAAAAACGTGCTTGCATGTTCTACATCACTGTTATTTACTGAATCCTCTGGGCAGGCGACCATTCCATGGCTCTTACACATGGATTCATGGGCTAAATTCCATATTCTATGAATTTTGTGTGAAAAAAGAGTGCTTGCTTCTCCTGGTAAGCTGATTTGATTCCTTACACCAGGCAATAGAGGTCCCACATCCCCTTTTCATGCTCTGTGGTGCCGAGTTCCTGAGCTGAATTCACCACCTAATTGTGTCATTGTCCTTGATTTCTATTACCACAACTCCCCATCTGGCTAGGAGATACTGGAAGATATTAAAAGTCAGTGGCAATTCTGGCTTTCTTCTTTGTTTCTGAGCCCTAATTTATACATCTATAAAATGAGGTGATGATTCTTGTTTCATAGCAGTTGAGTTCACAGAAAATGTTCAAAAAAATTTTCATTATTGAGTGTTAAATTCCTCATTTGATCTGAGATGTTTGTAACTCACTTAAGACATATTTGGAGACAAGCATGACATTAAGGAGACAATTAAAATTGTAGGCTAGGTATTTCAAGGGTCGAACCAAAATGGATATGTGGGCATTGACAAGGTTTTTTGTTTGTTTACAGTTCCTTCTCAATCTATCTTTTTCTTTCTCTCTCTCTTCTCTCTCTCTCTCTCTCTCTCTCTCTCTCTCTCTCTCTCTCTTTCTTTCTTTCTTTCTTTTATTTTCCCCTTGGTGGGGATGGAGCCCGGGGCCTTGCACATAGTAGGCAAGTGCTCTACCACTTATCTGTGCCACCAGCCAACACAGTTTTTTCTAAATGTAAGATTTAGATCACTGAAGTGTGCAAATTATAAATGCACAGTGCAGTGGATTTTGTCACATGCATGTACTCACTCCTATTGAGACAGGAAACATTGTTGTCATCCAAGATATTTCCCTTGGGCCCTTTTAAGTGAAACTGCTTGCTCAGAGACAAAACTTGCCTAGATTATTTCACTATATATTCCTTTTGCCTGTTATAGAATGCCCTCCCCCCCACTCCAAAAAAATGGAATTCTATGATGCATGCTCTTTTATGTCTGGCTTTTTACTCAGCATAACATCTTGAGAGTCCTTCATGCTGTTGAAAATATAAGTAGTCCAGTCTTTTTAAAATTCAGCTGTGTCTGTTGTATGATTATATCACAAGGGGTTATTTATGTTCACAGATAATTGGTTTACACCTTTTGGTCATTATGAATAAAAGTGCTGTGAATATATTTGCACAAGGCTTGTAGTCATGTTTTTACTACTGAGGAAAAATACATTAGGAGATTTATATTGTAAAGTGGTTGTGCCATTTTATATTTCCATTTGAAGTATGGCTGATCCTCACCAAGACTGTTATCAGAGTTTTTTAAATGAACACAGAAATCACACTTGTTTTATTGAGAAAAAAGTAGCTGCTCATATATTCTTAAACAAACTTAATTTGTGCATAGTTTTAGTTTAGGAAATTATTTTAGATAGTATAGAGAGTTCCCACACACACTCTATCCAGTTTTTCCTATTATTGTTATCATATTTTAATATGGTACATTGGCTACAATTAATGAATCAATAGTAACCAATAGTAATCAATAGTAACAAATTATTAAATTAACTAAAGTCTCTGCCATGTTGAGAATTCCTCCATTTCCCTCAATGTCTATGTTGTGCATGTTAAGCACCTGCTCTACCACTGAACAACATGCTCAGCTATGCCAAGGGGCTTTGGTTGTTGCTTTGGATTTTCTGGATATTCCATATAAATAATAGTGTTCACTTTGGCAGCACATATATTAAAATTCTATTTAAATCATATTATCATCTGTGAACAAGGATAGTGTTATATTTTTCTTCTGATTTCCTATATTTTTATTTCTGTTTCTTGTCTTATTGCTTAGGTAGGAATTTCAGTACTATAGCAGTGGTGAGAGGGGATATCCTAGTGTTATCCCCGATTTTGGTGGGAAGACATCTCATTTTTCACTATTAGGTTTGATGTTTGCAGATTTTTTGTGTAAGTTCTCTACCAAGTGAAGGAAATTCCTTTCAGTTCTGAGAATTTTTATTATGCATATTTGCTGCATTCTTTCAGATGCCTTTTTGAATGTCAATTAGCTTTTTTTAGTTTTAGAAAGTTGATGTGATAGAATATACTGATCAATTTGTACTGTTGAACCAGCCTGGCTACCTAGAATAAATCACACTTGATTGTGGTATATAATAATTTTTAAATACATTACTGGATTCTAATACTTTGCAAGAATTTTCCTGTTTATTCATATGTTATGCAAGGTATTCAGTTGTAGATTTTCTTTCATGTAATGCTTTTATTTGGTTTTTGTATTATAGTAATTATAACCTCAGAATAGTAGGATGTGTTTCCTCTACTTCTGTTTTCTAGAAGAGATTGCAAAGAACTGGTATAAATTCACTCATGAATGTTCAGTAGCATTCACCAATGAACACATCAGGGTATAATGCTTTCTTTCAAAAGCTATTAATTACTGATTCACTTTCTTTAATAGCATTAGAGGAGTCAAATGATCTTTCTTGGTGTGTTTTGGTAGCTTGTGTCTCTCAAGGAATTTTTCCATTTCATCTAAAATATCATGTTTTGTGGGCATGAGGTTTCTCATAGTTTTGTTTTTCTTTTGATGCCTAGGTATCAGTAGTAATGGCTCCTCTTTTATTTTTAATTGATATAGTCTCTCCTTTTTTCTGTTAACTTAGCTAGAAGTTTATCAAGGTTATAACTGTTTCAATGATCCAGTCTTTCATCTCACTGAATTTATTTGTTGCTTTCAAGTTTTAAATTTCCTTGATTTCTGCTCTAATTCTCACCTTTTTTCTTCCCATTGCTTTATGTTTGAAATGCCTTTTTTTCCTGTAGTTTCCTAATATTTGGTTTAGGTTATTGATTTTAGAGCATTTTTCTTAACGCATATATTTAATGCTGTACTTTTTCATCTAAGTGCAATTTTTAGTGCATCCCACAAATTTGTTTGTGTTTCATTTCCACTTAATTATTTTATTGGTTCATGTTTGTAGTACATTATGCTTATAAGATTCCTTGAGGGAAGGTCATACATATGCAAACACATCTTAATTCCTTTTTCGCCCCTTTCCCCATTCCTCCTTCACTTCTCCCATTGTACCTTGATTCCCGCTCCCACTTAAGAAAAATTCAACACTTACTTTCTATTATCTACTTTTAATTTTGCCTGTTATTGTAATTTGGTTTTCTCATATAAGGTAAACTATGTGACACTTAAACTTGTGTGTCTGATGTATTTCACTTAACATTATGATCTCAAGTTTCATCCATTTTCCTGAAAATGCCTCAAGTTCATCCTTTATGGCAGACTAGTACTCTATTGTGCATAATACCATATTTTCTTTATCCATTCATCTGTTATGGACAAATCAGCTACTTTTAAGATTTAGCTATCATGAATTTTGATGTTATAAACACGGGCATGCATGTATCACTGTTAATATGATGCCTTTATCTCCTTTGGGACGATACCTAGAAAGAGAATAGCTCAGTCAGTTTTTTGAGAAATCTCCACACTGACTTTCATAGTGGCTGTACATTCCCACTGACAATATAGAAGAGTTCCTTTTTTTCTGCCACCTCACAAGCATATGCTATTATTTGATTTTTTTGAGGATGGTCATTTTTCTGGGATAAGTGTTGTTTTCATTTTCATTTCTCTAATAGAAATGTCATGCATTTCATGTATTTATTGGCCATTTGTACTTCTGTGAAGTATTTATTCATTTCACTGAATGGCCATTTTTTGACTATTTTATGTTGGCAGCCTATTTTTGAGTTTTTTATTTACTTAGATATCAGTTCTCTGTCTGATAAACAGCTAACAAAGGTTTTCCCCAGTCTGTAGGTTGACTTTTCACTCTATTGACTGTTTTCTTTGTTATGTGATCTTTGACAAAGGAGTAAAAAACACGCGGGAAGTAAGAAAATCACTTTAATAAATTAGTGTTGGGAAAATAGATTATCCACATGCAGAAGATTGAATACAGACCCATATCTCTCCTCATGTACTAACCTTAAAATCAAAATAGATCAAAGAACTAAATGTTAAGACACAAACAACCTGCTAAAAGATAAAATAGGTAAAACTCTTGAAGTCATAATTATAGGCAAGGATTTTCTGAAGTGTGGGCATGAGAAATAGCACTGAGAATCAACAAATGGGATCGTACCTAATTAAATACCTTCTCCACTTAAATATTTTAGAATTAACTTTGAAATTTCTTCTTTGATCCATGTGTTGTTTTGGAGTATGTTTTGTAAATTCCAGATATTTGAGGATGTTCTAGCTATCTCTCTGTTATTGATTTCTAGTTTTTAATTTCCTTATGAGCTGGAAACCTTATTTCTATGACTGCTGTGCTTTAAATTTCTTAAGGTGTGTTCTACGACCTAGGACTTTGTCCATTCTGAGGAATGTTACATGAAAACTTGAGAAAAATGGGCATAATTTTAAAAAATTGAATATACTGTAATTGGTTCAAGTTGATTGTTAATGTTGTTCAAATCAACTACATCTTCACTAGTTTTCTTCCCACTTGATCTATCAGTTATTGACAGGGAGTGCCAAAGTCTTCAACTATAATGGTGAAGACATATGTTATATATAATATATAAATTTTATATAAATATCTTCTTTTTTGTTACTTACATAAATTTAGTTACTACTATTGCCTATGTGTGAAATATATTCTTATACATTTAATATGGTTACCATAATTTTCTTACTATTGTTACTTTTTATTGGTATATATTTATAATACCTAACAATTACACTCATTGGGGAAATTGGTATATGCATATATCATATCTTGATTATTCTTATTCTCATTTCCCCTATACATTTTTATGGTCTCCTTTCCTATCTCCAAAATGTCTTCCTCCCTGTTTCCTACCATCTGCATTATTTTACGCTTTATGCATTTGAGTTTGTCATGTAAGAGAAACCAGGTGATATTTAATCTTTGGGGACTGATTATTTTACTTAATATAGAAGTTTCAACAACCATTCATTTTCCTAAAAATGACTCAAATTCATCCTTCTTTATGGCTGAATAATACTCCATTATGTCCATAAGCCACATTTTCTTTAAGTCATTTATCTGCTGACATTTAGGCTATATTCAGAACTTAGCTATCGTTAACTGTACTTCTATAAACATGGGCATGAATGTATCACTATAGTATGATAACTCTTTCAGGAAAGGAAGAGAGGTATAGCTGGTCCAAGTTGAATTTATATTTTTAGCTTTTTGAGAAATCGCTGTATTGATTTGCATAGTAGTTATACCTGTTTACATTCTCACCTACAATATGGAAGAGTTTATTTTCCCCCACATCCTCACCAGCACTTGTTGTTTTGTTGTGTTTTTAATAACTGCTTTTTTGCTATTATTAGTAAACAATATTCTTCTTTGCCCCTTTATTTTCAGTTTGTCGTTTTGTTTAAAGTAAATTTCTTAGCCAGGGATTTTGCTCTGTGGCTTAAGCAACTGCCTGGCCGGTGCAAGGTTGTGAGTTTGATACCTGGTACCAAAAAGAAAATTTCTTATAAACACCACAAAATTGAGTTTTGGGTTTATTTTTTTTTTCCTCTGGCATTCCCTGTTTTTCCTTGTGTGTATTTAGAATGTTAATCACCACTCATATTTAGAGTGATTACTGATATATCTGAATTAAGAAGAATCATGTTTATAATTGTTTTATATTCACATTCATTGCCAGAGGTTTCTTTGTCTGCCTTCTCTAGTTTTAAATGAGCATTTATATGATCTAATTTTATCTCCTCTCGTAGCATTTCAATTGTACTCTTTTTAATAATGTTTTAATGATTTTCCTAGGTTTTACAGTGCTCATATTTACTAATTGAAGTTCACCTTCAAATGGTCTCCAGCACAGGACACTTACAACAGAGCCTTCCGAATTTCTGTCCTCTGTTTCTTCTGGTGCTGTCGTCATTCATTTGGTTTGCATGGCTTTCAATAATAATCTACTGCAAATCTCATCTTGTTCTTTTGCAAGTAAGGTATATTTATTTTCTATCTTCCTTAACATTTAATAGCATTTTCATTTTTATTAATACATGTTCAGCACATAGTGATCACATTCCTAGGGAGACTTGATATATGTACTAGCTTCTTTCAAAATTTTGCTTTTGTTTTTGCTCTCCTGAAATTCTAAAATAATATGCTTAGTGTCTGATTTTTTAAATACCTTTGAATCTATGATTTGCTGTCCAAAATTAATTTTGAAAAACTGTAAGCTAAATAATTACTTTATTTGTTTTTCTTTTCTCCTTTATCCCATTTATGCATATGCTGTGTTTAAATTGTTCTATAGCTCTTGATTGTTGTGTTCTATTCTCCATTCTTTTTCTCCCCTTTTCATTTCAGCTTTGGAATTTCTATTGACTTGCCTCCAAGCTCAATAGCTCTTTCTTTAACCCATTAAATCTATCAGAGATCCTATCAAAGTCATTCTTTATTTCAGTGGCTTTTTATTGCCTTTGATTTCTTTCTTAGAATACCCATAATTATGTTTATATCATGAGACAGTTTTTGAATTTTATCTTCTTTTTCTATTACAGTCCTTAATGTAGTGATAGTAGTTTTTTAAATTCCCTGTGTGATAAACCCAAAATTTGTATCTGAGTCTGATGCTAGCTTTAGCTCTCTAGGATATTTTCCCTTGAGCTTTGAAGTGCCCTAATTTTACCAGGTAAGTAAGTCTTTAAAGTCAGGTGTATGTCAATCTGCCTTGGAATTTAGCTTTGTTCTAGGTTTTCTGTAGCTATATGCATCAAATGTTGTCAGTGTTTTCCTTCTTGACTTGGGTATGCCTAAGTATTCTTCTGTAGAGAGAACTGGATCTTGCAATGCTTTCTTTTGCAAACCACTATTATTGTTAGATTTTCAGTTTTTGTTCAGTTTTGTTAGTAAAATATTTGTG
Organism: Dasyprocta punctata; assembly: GCA_004363535.1. Taxonomy (NCBI): domain Eukaryota; kingdom Metazoa; phylum Chordata; class Mammalia; order Rodentia; family Dasyproctidae; genus Dasyprocta; species Dasyprocta punctata. The sequence continues at coordinate 32,980 of RJWM01013785.1, forward strand.
GTTCATAATTATCACATTCCTCATGGAGGTTTGGCCATATTAGTGTTGCTAAGTATGGGGGAGAAGAATAATAATTCTGTAATCTTCCAGTGAATCTGTAGTCATTCTGTAAGCCACTGTCTCTAGTCTATGACTTCTACAGATGGTTCTTTTGGCATAATTAACTTGCTGGGGTTATAATAACAAAGAACAAAAGACTGGGGAAGTAGAAATCCAAGATCAAAGTGTCAGTAGGGGAGGCATTTCTCCTTGACTTACAATGTCTGTCATTGTGTTTCTCTGTGTCGTAACCTCTTTTTTGTGAGAATACCAGCCATATGAGTTAGAGGCCATTCTAATCACCTTCCCTTTTTAAATTAATCACTCATTCAAAGCCTCTGTATTTATATATAGACACATTCTGAAGTACTAGTGGTTAGGAGCTCATCATATGGATTTTGAGCAGACACAATTCAAACCTAGTAGACCGGATCACTGTTTGTTTGTTTGTTTGTTTTGTTTTGTTTTTTGAATAAGAGAGGGTCTCATCCTGTAGTGCAGGCTTGCCTTGAACTTGCTTATGTATCCCAGACTGGCCTTAATCTCACAGTAACCTTCCTGCCTCAATCTCTCAAGTGCTGGGATTACAGGCATGCACCATCATGCCCAGCAGAGCAAACCACTTTTGTTTTCATTTCCATGTGGCAGGAAAGCTATAAAGCACTGGATGGAGAGAAATGCCCTTCCCTGTTGATCTTAGACAAAGTTCTAGTAATTGTGTTTATCTTGGAGAATAGGCCTTGGTTATAGAGAAAATTCCATCTGGATTACAAGGGTTATTTTTCCCTTCTCACCTTCTCAGTCATGAAAGTCTTTGTCTTGGATTTCACCTCTGATGGGGTTCTTGAAAGTAAGGCCTAGGAAAATGTGGGGGTGTCTGTAAGACTGTGACTCCTAGCAATGTAGCATTTTCATGTGAGCCCACAGGTAGCTTCTGGCAAATCATCAAAATCATCATTGAAGTATTGCTACCAGTTCATAACTCCAATAGTTTCTACTTCAGTTTATTAGCTCTTGAGTCTCTAGATTATCTTTCTCCAGAATTCAAAGTATTAGTTTGTCCTGAAAACTTGTTTCCTAGTGGAACTAAGAAATGTAACAATTTTCAATTTGTCCAACTTCTCCTTGTATTAAGATGGGAGTTGACGTTTTGTGTTTTAACTGGGCAACGGGGTGCCAAAATGTTTGATCAGTTATTCTCTGTGTTTCTGAGGGTGCTTTTGGATGAAATTAAGATTAAAATCATCAGACTATAAATCAAATGACGCTGGGTAATGTCAGTGGACCTCTTCCAATCAGTCGAATTGCTTGAATAATCAACCCTTTCCCAAGTATGAGAATTTCTCCTGTTTGATTCCCTTAGAACTGGGACATGGGACTTTTCCTGCCTTACATTTTTTTTTTTTTTTTTTTTTTTTTTTTTTACTAAAACATCAGCTCTTCCTGAGTCACCAGCCTGCTGCCCTTAAGCCTGGAACCACATCTTCAGTTGTCTTTGGTCCCGTCTGCCAATTCACTGAACAGATCTTGGGGCTGCTCAGCCTTCATGATTTTATGTGCCAATTCTTCGTATTCAGTCTCTCTCTTTCTCTCTCTTTCTCTCCCTCTCTTTCTCACACACACACACACACACACACACACAACATAATGTTGGATATTGTTCTATTTCTCTGGAGAACCCTAGCTAACACAGGAGTGATGGTGCCTATGTTCATTGTATATTGGAGCTGAAATTGGAAATCAAAGCTATATTTTAAATCATTGGGCTTATTGAGACTTATAAATAAAAGTCTGCCCCAAAGACATGCATCTCTTTTCTCCCTGTGACACTAGAAACATTTATTTCTTTTCTCTATTTTTCCACATTTTGTTGATTCAAACTGTCAATGTGGAGCTATTGTATCACATTTCTGGAATGTGAATCTATTTCTTAAATGTTATTATTGACATTGAATTCAGTTTAGTCACAATTATTTGGATTTAACTCTGCATTTATAGTTTACACTCATCTTCAATTCTTTTATATCATGTCATACAGGTTTTATTTGGATTGATGTTTTATATAGCTGACATATATTTGACTACACATATCAGGAGGAATTCACGCTTAGTACAATTTTTGAGTCTCTGAATGATTAAGAATATCCTTATTGTTATCGCACACAATCACTAACTGATTTGGCCATGAAATCCTTATACTAAGTCTCCCCTAAGAATTATATAGACTTCGTCCTGGTGACATTTGCCATTTAGTGTGCAGAAAAATTTGAGGTCCTCTTAAGATGTTTTTCCTTGGTTGGTAACTTCTTTTTTTGTCTAGGTGTTTCCAACATTTATCCTTGAATCCAAAAATTATATTGTGATATGTGTGCATCTTGGTCTCTTCTCATTAATTTTGTCTGTAATACTTGACCCTTTTTAATTTTAATTTTTAACTTTCTTTCAGTCATGAAGTCCTTTTTATTATGAAATATTTAAGACATGTAGAAGAGAATAAAATCTTATTGTAAGTCATGTCACATAAAATTAATAAATCATAATATTTTGCACCATATGCCTCAAGTTATTTTATAACTAATCAAGTTTATAGGAATAGTTTAATTTTCTTGTCGTTTCCCTTTGAAATGCAAATGTAAACACTATTCTGATTTTTCTATGAATTTCTCTTGAATTTTTTTTTTCATATATGTACATGAGTTCAAGATATCTAAGTTATTTTATTTATTTATTTTTTTTGTGGCACCAGGGATCGAACTCACAACCTCGCGCCTGCCACACAGGTGCTTAAGCTGCTGAGCCAAACTCCCAGCCCTAGTTTTTTGAGGCAGGGTCGCACTATGTAGCTCAGACCAGCCTTGTGCTCGTGTTGTAGCCCAAGCCAGCCTCGAACTCCTCCTACCTCCACCTCCCAAGTGCTGGGATTACAGGAGTGCACCACCACACCCGGCTAAGATATCTAAGTTATTATCTTACATGTTTTAACCTTAAGTATCTATGGAATCATATTGTACATGTTTCTGAGTCTTAATTTTTCCAGTCTATATTATGTTTTGGGAAATTTTCTATGGCAATAGATGCATATATTTCTCTGGAATTTGTACTAATAAGAGGGTACTCTGTAATAGTCATGACTTCTTTTAATAATAACATTGATGAGATAAACTTTATTTAGCTGTTATTATATGCTAAGCACTATGCTAAATTTAAAAAAATTTACTTTTTTATTAGTACATGTTTCTCATAGATATTAATCACATTCATCATAGGGAATTTGTATATATAGTATATGTATGTATAATATATGTATATGTGTATATATATTATATATACTTAATTTCATTGGTACATTTTAGATATACCTGATGATAACATTCATCAAAAGAAATTTGTACCTGTACACGTTATATATAATCCAAACCCTATGATTTGAAGGAGTAGTGGCATTAGATCTCTAAATTTCTTGTAAAGTTAGCAGTGAATCCATCAGGACCTGGGTTTTTTCTTTGTTGGTAGGTTTTTACTTACATCTTCAATTTCATTGACTGATATTAGGTTACTTAGAATATTTATATCTTCTTGATTCAGCTTTTGTAATTCACCTGTATCTAGGAATCTGTATACTTCTACTGTTTTCCATATTATTAGAGTACAGGTTTTCAAAGTAGGTGTTGATGATCTTATGGATTGCTGTAGGATCTGTTATGACTTCAACTTTTTCACTACTAATTGCACAGATTTGAGTCTTTCCTTTTTTGGATAAATTTGGCTGGTTTGTTTATTTTGTTTGCTCTTTCAAAAAAACCACTCTTCGATTCAATGATTCTTGGTATTGTTTTCTTAGTCTCAATTGCATTAATTTCTTCTCTAATTTTTATAATTTCCACCCTCATATGAGGTTTGAGTTTAGCTTGCCCTTCTTTTTCTAGAAGTTTAAGGTTCAACTTTAGGTTGTTCATTTGTTTTCCTGATGCGAGAATTTACCACTATCAATTTCCCTTACAGGCCTGCTTCCATTACATCCCATATGTTCCAGTGTGTTGGATCTGTATTATTGTTTAATTATAGAAACTGTTTAATTTCTTCTTTAATTTCATCTGTAATTAAATTTAATTTCATCTTTAATTTCATTGGTTGTTCAGGAGGGTGTTATTTAGTGTCTATGTGTTTATGTAATTTTGTGGCTTCATTTGTCATTGATTGCCAATTTCACACGATCTGATCTAATAAGCAACTCATCAATTTCATATGATCTGATAATATATAAGGGATAATTTCAACTCCTTTGCACTTACTTAAGTATGCTCTACAAGTCAGTATGTGATCTATTTTGGAGAAAGCCCCATTTGCTCCTTAGAAAAAGGAGCTGTTGTTGGGTGAAAACTCTGTAGTTATCTCCTAAGGATGTTTGTTCAAAGGTTTGGTTCAACTCTGAGATTTCCTTGTTGATTTTTTGTCTAGTTCCTCTGTGTATCTGTGACAATGGGGTATTGAGGTCCTCAATAACAACTGTATTAGTACTTATTTGATTTTTCATGTCCAGTAATGTTTGTTTCACGTAGTTGGTAAGCCAGTATTTGGTGCATATGTATTTATGATTGTTATTTTTTCATCTTGAATTTTTCCCTTTACAAAGATATAATGAACTTCCTTGTCTCTTCTGATCAATGTTTGCTTGAAATCCATTTTTTCTGAAAATAAAATAGCTACCCCTGATTTTATGCAGGTTTTGTGACGTGGAGTATTGTTTTGTATTCTTTGACTTTCCGTCTATGGATTTCTTTTTGAGTTAAATGTTTTTCTTGAATGCAGCATATTGTTGGGTATTGTTTCTTTATTCATTCTGCCAGTGTGTTTCTTTTGATTTGTGAATTTAGACCATTTACTTTGATGGTTATTACTGAAATGTACTGACTTATTCCTGTCATGCTATTTTCCTATTGTTGGTTTGTTTTTTCCACCCCCTCTTTGACGACTTTCCTTGCCTTATGGACTTATTCTGTTGGTGTTTGTGGAGTTGGTGTCCTCATTTTCTCTTTCTAGGATGTCTTTCAGAATATATTTGATTGCTGGTTTGGTGGTCATGAATTCCTTCAGGTGTTCTTTGTCATGGAAGTATCTTATTTCTCCATCAATTTTAAAACAATTTTGTGGGTTACATCCATCTAGGTTAGAGGTTGTTTTCTTTTAGGATTTGAAATACTTCACTCTAAGCTCTCCTTGATTTAAGTGTGCTGTGATTCTTATGGACTTTCCTTGCCTTATAGGTGCTTTGTTTCTTGTCTCTAACAGCTTTTAATATTCTGTACTTGTATTGAATTTCTGGAATCTTCATTATGTTTGGGTGTAGATTTTTTGATCATGGTTAATTGGGAGTTCTCTATGCCTCACTTATTTGTTTGTCAAATAGTTTTGCATACTTGGGAAGTTTTGTGCCATTACTTCTGTGAACAGTTTTTTTTTAATGTCATTTGCAACATCTCTTCTTTTATTGACTCTGATCAATCTTATGTTATTCTTCTTTGCATCATTTTACAACTGTTGGATTGATATTTTGTGGTCTCTTGCTATTTCTTTTTATTTTGTGGAAAGAGGGTAAAACAAAATTTCATAACAAAGTAATAGGAGAATAACAATAGTTAATACATTGCAAATTGTTATCTTTAAAGTAGTTATTCAGAGTACAAGACATGGGCATTAAAATTTCTCTGATACTAGCACAAATCTTTCTTTTCAATGAGTTAAGAGACATAAATAGTATAACATACTTGCATTTTTTCCCTTTTCCCTTTCCTTCTTTCCCCATTCCCCCATCCTAGATCCTTTTTGCTTTTGAACCATTTCCTCTCATTTCACAATATCTATTGTATATTTTAGACCTCATTTACTCTTTCAGTTTCTCACATCATGAAGACAATATGATGCTTATACCAGTGAATCTGATTTATTTCACTTATGGGTATGGTCTCCAGTTGTATCTATTGACCTGTAAAACTTTTGAGTTTATCCTTCTTTATGGCTGACTAGTACTCCATTGTACAAAAATACATCATTTGCTTCTTCAAAGAAATCTTTCTTTTCTTGATGGCTAGCCACAATCCTGTCTTTCATATCTAATATTCTCCTCACATTGGTTCGACCTGCTGCATATACTTTTAGTGGAATTTTTAATCTCTTGAACATTTGTTTGAATTTTTCATGGACTCAATTTCTTTTCTATGTTGGGTTTTCATAATTTCCATCATTTTCCTAAGGTCATTTTTTTATCTGTGACTGCTATAGAGTAACTAATCATGTCTTTCATTATGGCCACCATCTTTGTAGTTATTTGAAAAATTATTTCTGATTTTTTTCTAGAGCCTCATTCATCTGCTTCATTATTTCTGCTATTTGTTCCACCTCATTACCCCCTGGGTTTGTCTTTGATGAGATGGAAGTCTGGGGTTACATCTTGCTTCCATGTCTTCTCATTTCCCTCTTTTTAAGTTTAATTCCTGGGTTGATGCTTACAAATTGCTCATGGCTGTTGTACTGCTACTATTGAGAACTCTTAGGAAATTACTACTTCTCTGAGATATCTTTCAGATGTTGCAAGATCCTACCTCATCAATTTATTAGGAAGGAGTAGTTGTTACCTATTTGGCCTAACCCTTGATTCTTTGTCACTGGCCTGTAGTATTTTTTATGACCTTTGGGCAAGTATTACAATCAGTAATAACAATAGCATCAATTAACACCTAGAAAATGACAAACTGTGGGAAGTATTAATTTGCCACCTTTAACCAGATGAACAGGATTTGTAGTCATATAACAAAATCTAAAACACACCAGAAAATTGTGTACAGTAAACATGTCCTCAATATGGCAATTTTATCCTCAGGAGAGAAAACTTAAAAGGGGTTAGGGGACAATAGAGAAATAAATGAAGAGAAAAAGATTAGAAGCAAGGTTGGAAGACAAAGGAAGATTACACAAACTTTGGGAAACTTGTGAAAAAGATAAGAAGTACAGAAAGAAGAAATAAAAACAAGAACAGAGAAAAATAAAAATGAAAACACTACAAATGATATTCACCCTCATATAAAAACAAGAGAAAATATGAAAAAATGCCAAAAAAAAAGTCAACTTCAGGATATGCCTCTGTTGTCACTTGTAGACAGAATGGGCAAACAAGAACCCAGACCCATGTTGATTAATCACAGAAAATCAGCATTAGATCTTTTTGTGGGGTTGTGGATAATCCCAGCAAGCCTACACTTTTAGTTCCACTGAAGTTCAGTCTGGTTTTCAACTGTGAGACTGGGCCCTGAATTGTTCAGCCTGCAATACTCTATGTACCTCCTGCCAGCTTGAGCTCAGCTCCTTGACCTGCTGATTTGAACTCAACTGTGCCTCATTCTGACACTTGGAGGCACTAGATGGTGCCAACCTGCAGCTGCTCTGAATTCCAAACTCAGTTGTCCCCTCTCCATAATGATGACTGGCTAATCACCCTCTCCTATGGGACATCTGAACCAGAATAACTCACCAGCCACTGCAGTCCATTGCATCCATCACCCTATTCCACTGCTTTGTGAAGGTCTTTGGGGTCACTGGTAGTTACCTTGCATCTGTAGCTTCGAGTTACCTCTCCTATATAGGAAACCAGGGCTCAAGGAGAAAGCACTGCTTGCCACCTTCTTCTTCTTTGTTGAGGTCCCTCTCTCTGCTTTCCCTGTGGGTTTCAATTCTTGCTTCAGATCCTTGCTGGGTCCCAGGGACCCACTTCTCTCCTTCTTTTCCTCATATTGCTACATTCCAGTGTCTGGGCCTATACATATTTTAATTCTTTGTTTTTTCCATTCCCTTTCCCTGACCTCAAATTTCTTCCCCTCCCCATTTCCACAAGTTTTGTTTCCATTATTTCCTTCCATTCTCTTTTTTCTTTTTCCCTTTCTTCCCTTACCCAGTCCGCCTGTCTTGTTACTCTTCCTATTTTAACATGTTCTCCCTACTTTCCAGTATCTATGCTTATTTACTTTCTAGGTTTCTCACACAAAAGAAACAATGCAGTATCTAAACTCGTGAGTCAGATTTATTTTGTTTAGGATTATGGCCTCAAGGTGAATCCATTTACCTAAAAATGTCTTAGGTTTATCCTTCTTTATGGTGGGATAGTACTCCATTGTATATAAAAACCATATTTTTTATTCATTCATCAGATGATGGTCATTTCAGCTGTTTCCGAGATTTAGTTCTTATAAATTGTGCTGCCTGTACTCTAGTAAAAGATGTTGTGCTCAAATAAGATGGAAAACTCAGAAGAAATCAACAGGTTCATAGATACACATGAATTATCAAAGTCAAATCAAGAAGTCAATGAAATTGAAGAATTAATAAAAGACCTACCAATAAAAAAATGCCTAGGTCCTGATGTGTTCACTGCTGAATTTTGCAAGAATGTTAGAGACAGTGTAATGTACTACTTCTCAGACTCTTTAATAAAATTTAAAAGGAAGCAATACTTTTAAAGTCATTCCTGGAAGCAAGTGTTATCCTGATATCAAAACCAGAGAAGGATCCAACCCCAATGTAAAAAAAGAGAACGGTAGCCCAATCTCCATAATGAACATAGATGCAAAAATTCTCATATACTGATAAACAGAATGAAGGAAATCATTAAGAAGATTATCCATCTTGACCAAGTAAGATTCATCTCAAGTATACAGGGATGGTTCAATATACATAAATCAAGAAATGTAATACACCACATTAATAGAACCAAGGACCAAAACCACACGATCATCTCAATAGACACATAAGAAGCATTCAACAAAGTCCAACACCCATTCATGATAAAAAACCCTACATTAAATTGGAATATAAGGTCTTTATCTCAATCTGATAAAAGCCATCTATGACAAACTGACAACCAGAATCATACTAAATGCTGAAAACGTGAAAGCACTCTGACATCAGGAATAAGACTAGAATGCCCACTATCACCACTTGTGTTCAATATAGTTCTGGAAACATTAGCCAGTGCAATTAGACCAGAGAAAGAATTCAAAGGACTATGAGTAGGAAAGGAAGAATTTAAAGTATACTAAATATTTAAATGTGTAGACCCATTTAACCTCTCAAATTAACTCTAGTAGATGGATCTATGTAACATCCACATTTTATAATGAGAACCAATTTTAAACAACTTTTTTGAGGTACAGAAATGTAAACAATTTGTTCATAGTCAACAGGTGTGAGTGATAGGACACTGTTTGGTCTGTGCAGGCTTAACCACTACGATATACTGAGCAAAAGCTTTTCTACTTCTTGATTCCCCTTTTAGCAGTCATTTTTTTTCTAAAACTTGTTATAAATTTTCAAAATTTTCATATAATATTTTTCATTATCTGTTCTTGTCATGCATTATTGCTGCAGTATATCTATTTGTACATTTCTAATAGATTTATTGAGTCTTTTCTCTGCTTTAAATATATCGTTATTCTTTGGACTAGTTATAGCAGTAAGTTTTTAACATCTTTGTATGATAATTTTAGTGTTTGCATTATTACTGGCTATGTTTCTATTTATTAGCTTTTCTTATTATTGTGGGTTATAGTTTCTTGCTTCTTTTCATGCTTGATAATCTTTAAATGAACGTTAAACATTGAGACGTTTGTTGCATGCTGATAATTTTGGATTCCTATAAATTTTTTTTAATGTTGATCTGGGATACAGATGAGTTATTTGGATACAGCTTTTCCTCTCGGGTCATGCTTTAAAGACTCCTCAGGAGGTACCATGGCAGTGAATGTAGGCCAGGGCTAATTTCCTACTACTCTTTGTGCTGCACACTCCTGTCTTATACTCTGTCCTGCAAACTGCAGTCGACTCTGTCTCCTTAGGTTCTTAGTCCTGTCTCCTTTTATCAAATCTGATGGACGCCACTCAAGTTTCCGTCCCCATAGTAGTGCTGGAAACTCTCAAAGTGTAAGCTGGAGCAATCACAAGGTGTATTGGGTATACTATGTACCCCCAAGTCCTCATATAATTTTGATGGGGCTGAGTTATTGGTTTGTTGTCTGGCAATGTGAGTGCTGTGCCCGCCCAGGGGTGGAGCCGACATACACTGTAAGGGAAGGCGGGTCTTCCTCTTCCTCCTCTCTCTAGCTCTCCAGCGTCCCTTGTGGCTTGCAGCCACCATGAACTGTAGTCCCGCCACCCCATGCTGACTTGGAGCCAACTAATGGACTGAAACTCCCGAGAAACTGTAAGAATAAACCTTTCCTTCCCTAATTTTGGGCATCAGGTGTTTTGTCTCGGCAACGAGTGAAAAGTAACTAAGCCACAAGGCTCACTTTGTTTTCCATTGCTCAGGGATCTCCATCCTCACTGCCAGGTTAATATTGGAGTCTTGGCAACCATTGCTTTGACATTACTTTGTCCTTCTCTATGGGAGGATATATATGTTTTGTCCTTCTCTATGAAAGGGTCCTATATTGCCATCTTGGAATGAAATACAAATTTTTTTTTTTTTTTAAAGAAAAGTGGACTTTTTCCTTTTTTAGCTGTTGATTTTTGGCAAAGTTTTACATAGTCTGGCTATACTCCATTTGTCAGAAATGTAATTTGTAAGTATCTTCTCCCATGTGTAAGTTGTCTTACGTCCATTTGTCTCTGAGAGGGTTTTCTGCATTTTAATAAACATCAAATTTTCAAATGATGGATGTTTCTTTAGGTGTATATGTAAAGCTCCTTTGCAACCTCAAGATCATAAAGATTTTCTATGAACTTTTCCTCTAGACGTATTAATTTCACGTTTTACATTTGGTCAATTTTGAGTTAATTGTGTACTGTATGGCAGAGAATCTTTTTTGGATATGAAAATCCACATTTTTCACTATTGGTTTTTGAAAAGAATATCTTCTCTTCACTGAATTATTTTTGCACTTTTGTCAGAAATCAGTTGACTATATTTATGTGATCTTTTTCTGGCCTCACTGTTCTGATTACTGACTTGTACGTCTATACATTCGCCAATATTATAGTGTCTTGAGTGTAAGTACTGTGTAAATCTATATGGCTTTATAGTAATATAAACTTTTTATACAAAATTTTAAGTAAGGTGGCATAAATACTCCATCTTGGTGTTTATCTTTACAAATCGATAATTCTAGTTCCTCTTTCTTTTCATATAAATTTTAGAATCATATTGTTATCTATAAAAAAAGCCCACTGATATTTAGCAGGAAATTGCATTGAATTTATGGATATGCTTCTATTAGGGAAGATTTGAATGCTCAACAACATTCCATGAAAATGCTGTTATTCTTCAGTTTTTCATTTTGTATTTTATAGTTTTCCATGTATTGTGTTATGTTTATACCTAAGAGATTTTGGTGATATTAAATGATACTTTAAAAAATTTAATTCCAATTTTTCTGTTGTCATTGTCTAAGGTTGCATTAGATATTTAAAAAAAATTACTTACCTTGCGTTCTGAGGACTACCTGAATTATTCTTTTGTTCTACAAGGATTTTTGTACATTAAGATTTTCTGTCTTGGTTACTTTTCCCTCCTTGCTGAGACAAAACACCTGACACCCAAAATTAGAGAAGGAAAGGTTTATTTAGCTTATAATTTTCAGAAGTTTCAGTCCATAATCAGCTGGCTCCAAGGCAGGGTGGTGTGGCACAGGGACAACACTTCAAGGCAGCAGCCAAGCAAAAAGCAGCCAGAGTAAAAGGGGCAAAAGAAAGCCTCTTCTCCTCCCTTATATTGTACACAGAACACTCCCTCCCCCCACCAGGTTGGGTGTAGCATTTACAAATCTGCTGGCCTTCCTTTGCACAGGATGAGGATATTTACAAAGTAAGAACCCTGGCTCCCTGCTGAGTCTCTCAGCTAAACTTCTGACCTTCTCAAATTGACACAAAGAACAGGTAACGGCTTGTGCTCTACACCCTAGGATGTAGAGCTGCTGAGTTACTTTATTAAGCTTCTAGACTTCTCATGTTGACACAATGTATAAACCATAACATTTTCCATTAAGAAAAATCACGTAATCTATGAACAATGATAATTTTATTTCTTATCTTCTGATATGTCTTTTTATATCTTTTTTTTTTAGTATGTCTTGTTGCATAGCTTAGGACTTTCAGTAAAATATTGAATAAGAGTTATGAAAGAGATCATCTCTGGCTTGTTCTTATATTATGGGGAAAACATTCATTCTTTTGACTTTGAGTGATGCCAGCTGTTGTTCTCTCCTGCCCCTCTTTTCTCTGTATTTCTCTCCTCTCTTTATTAAATGCTTCTTATCACATTAAGTAATTTTTATGGTTAGGTTTCTGAGTTTTTTTTCTTCTTGAAAAGATATGGATTTTGTCACATGCTTTTCTTGTTTGTATTGAGATAAGCATACAGATTTTTTCTTTAGTCCGTAAGTGTGGTAAAGACATTGATTTTCAAATATTGAGGACCATTTTAATTTAGTTTCTCTGTTTAGGGTTTCCTAGACCTCACAGGAAACATAAATTTGAAATTAGATCTATTTGAGAGCAGTCAATGGTTATAGCTTCTTAGAGTTAACTGCAGTCTCAGCACTTTGGAGCTTTGTCTGAGACAGATTTTCTTCTTTTCCTGATGGAAATGATTTTCTTCCAGCCCAAATTTTCACTGAAACCATTCCAAGGTACCCAGCTATATGCAGAGTTCTCAAGTTCAGGTGTTTGCACTGGACCAATGCCACATCTCCTGTATCATTGTGCACAGATCTCTGAGTCATTTTTATTCATATTCATTCTTTCCCTCCCTCCTCCCCTTCCTTCTTCTCTTTATTCAGTGCTATAGGCTTCCAAGATCCTTTGTCACTCTAATTTAATAATTGGGGCTTTTTTTCAATTCCTGAGACTTTCTTGAATTAATGAGATGGTTATAATACATTTAAGTATCTCTCACAGATTTTGGTATTTTGGTAATTTTTCAGTAGGCTACCTTTGAAAATTTAAACTAGTGAATATTCAAGATTGATTGCCTTGGTTTATTGATCTGTGCTATCTTAGGTAAATTTTTATTGTTTTCTTTCTTTTTAAGATGTAATTCTTCAGCAAAACAGATAACAGATTTTTTAGGCTCTAAATCTATCACGAGAATCTCTGTCTTTAAGCAAAGAAATTTAATCAATTTAGATTATATTCCTTATTGATATAGTTAGACCCTTTGCTTTGTTTTATCATTATTTATCATGAATTTTCTGATGATTCCAGCCAATTATCTCTGCCAATGTTGACTTCTCTTCTTTCCAGGATATACCTTGGCACAAGAACTCTGTGACTCTCAGGTAGCTGCTGTGGATTAAAGCTCCATGAAATTCTTGCAATGCATTCTCTGGAAATCAATGATCTTCCTGGGGGAAGCAAGACTTCAAAATATGCAAAGGCCAGAGTTGTATGGATAAGAAGCCCAAATTTTCAAGTTGGTCACTGGAAATGGAGATAAGCAGGACGACTTCTCTTTTCACTTTTTAGTTTCTGAACCCATGTTTCCTATCCACTGGGGCATAGAATAAATTGACAATCATTGATTTAGAAGATAGTGCATTCTAGAGGGTGAATATCAGTATTCCTAGAGGAGTATTCCTCCTAGATGACTCTTCATCTATGCCTTCAGCAGCCCATTCCATCTTTCTGTTCAGGCAGCATGTTCTGGATGGTTTGGAACATGATAGCAGCAGTGGATTTATGGTAGGGCACCAACTCCTGCATCTCCTTTGCTGCAAGGTAAGTCCCTTAGTCTAATGCAATGCCTTGTGGGACCCCATGCTGCAAAGTTCAGATAGCTTCCATCTCAGCCACCAATGTAATGTTATTCTCATGTTTACTTTTTCAGCATTGCTTGGCCAATGACAGATTAATATGCACCCAAAGATCTTCAATATCGTGAATACTCCTGAAGGCCTGTCTACATGTCTCCATCCCAGAACTCCTGTCTTTAATCCAGAATTAGACATGCTAAGTACGTGTACTACTCTCCATGGGGAAAGTAATCACTATTTATGTACCAATTATTGTACTAATAAAAAAGAAGTCAGAAAATTCTAAGAATTAAAAAATATGAATAAACATGGTAACAGAGAAAACAATAGCAGTTGAAAGAATGAATGTCCTTCACCCTCAATGGGATAATTTTGTACCCTTTGTCCTTCAGGAGTTGAAATCAGCTTCTATTACCTGCTTCTACTTAAGAAATTACTTATTATCTAATATTTTTATTGTAATTTATTCAAATTTTATCTAGATCTTCAATCTCTCTTATTCTATCCTCTCCATCTGATTCCATTTCTCTCGTCTAATAATAGATTCCCTTCTACTTTCTTGTCATCTTTTTTAGGTACCATGTATCAGATAGAATATGTAATATTTGTCTTTCTGAATCTGGTTTATTTCACTCAACATGATGGCCTCCAGATCCACCTGTATTCTTCAAAATTATAGAATTTTGTGCTTCTTTTGGTTGACTATCACTCCAGTATGCATATATGTCCCATTTTCTTAACCTATTAATCTCTTGAGCAAACCTCACTTTTGGTTTCCAGGTAGGTGGGTACTCTGGTGCCTGGTGTGACTTTTCCCAGGGCTGTAGAAACTGAGAAAAAGTTATTAATTGACCCACTTACAGTTTTTGTCTGACTGACTGACTGATGGGGTACACATTATTACTTTTCCGGCAGTGTGTGGTCAGCTCCATTTACAGTAAATTCTCAAAGTTTCAGATGTGAATCTGGAGTATCTAATACTTAGCAAATAACATAGTGTTGTTCTTTTTAAAAATTCCACTTAGCTCACCATAGTGGCACATGCTTGCCATCCCAGCAATCTTGGAGGCTGACAGGGCAAGACCCCCTCTCTCTCAATAAATAAATAAATAAATAAATAAATAAATAAATAAATAAAGGTTGGAGATATAGCTCCATTCTAAGGCTATAGGCTCAGTCTCCAGCACCACAAAATAAATCATTAAACAAATAAGTAATCTGTTTCAATGAAAACCAAGGAAAGTTGTGCCCAAGAGAATTAGGGATATTCCCTTCAATTGTCTCTCCTGCCCAGAATTCTAAGTAGTAAGTTGCAAGTTACCAAAAGGGAGCAATGAAAACTAGACTCTAACTTTTGTAATTTTCCAAATACAGTGTTCTCAAGTTTTCATGTAATAGTTGCTTCCATGAGAGTGGATTTTGAGTTTTGCCTGAGCCCTAGCAAAAACTGCTCATGGAAACCCTGTAAATTTAACTGCAGACGTTATTAGGAGGGTTTATTCTTGGCAGGGACGGGGGTGGGGGAGTTGAGTCTTAACAGAACCACAAGAAGGCGAGGACAGCTTCAATTGTCTATAAACTGGTTTCATTGGCAAGGCTGTGGGGAGATGAGCAATTCTATTTGGAATGATTACTGCTCATCTTTCTATCAATATCATCATCTAACAGCAAAATGACAAAGTGGATGCAGCATTTTAAGGGATATTCTGCTTTTTGAATGTGAAGAGCTTTTGAACACCAGCAATATTTCTGGTGAACTCTAAAGCCAAAAAAATAACCACCCTGACATTCTTGTACAGTGAAAAGAAAACTGAACACGTGACTTCTACCAAACAGGAACCCTGAAAGCCAGGCATTATAATAACTGGAATTCTTGCTTCCTCTGTTGTCCTCCATAGAGTCTCTCTTGCCTCTTTGTTAAATATCAAAGATATTTATGCTTAAACAAATGTTGTCTCCCTCTCTGTGCATCCTCTCTTTCCGGCAGAGAAGTCATCACGCTGAATCGGCGGCACTTGCCATGGCAACAGACTGTGATGTCAGATATGTGGTGGTGCCAAGCAATTAGATTTTGTAGGTGCCACAGTTGGAAAAATGCAGTTCTGAGGATCATGGGGAGACAGAACAGTTGTTGTAAATGAAAAAGAATCTCTATAGACTGTGTGTCTAATGTGTTCTCTCAAAGGCCTGTGGCCAAGGAAAGGTGATAACAAATCAACCTGGGGAATGGGGAGAGTGTTACAGGTTTCAAGACAAAATTTCAACAGAGATGTGTGTTGATGAAGGAAATTTGCAAAAGGCCACATCAAGATGGCTGGCCCAGTGCCATGGTGCCACAAGCTGTGGCTTTGATGCTTCACAGGTGTTCTCTACAGCATAAAGGGGAAGCTCCATAGACCTGCTGTCTCACTGAGAGACAAAGGACTCAGGACCAAAAGAAAGAGCAAATCAACTGCTTTGCTCCCTTACAGGGCACCAGTGTGGGAGCTTTTGCAGTTTTGCTTCTTTCAAGGAAAGAGCATCTTGACAGCAAGACCTTTTGAGACCTGAGCTGAAGATGTTGTAGAGGAGAAAGATGCTAGGAGGGTGTGAGATCTGCAGCTGAAACCTTCCAAGGGAGGTCTTGTGATCTCAGTGCCACTGATATGAATGGATAATCTTTGGATATTTTAAACAAACTTAAGAAACTATGAGCTGGTGTTTTGGAGAGACTTCATTAAGTAGAGGGGAGGATGAAACCAATACCTGTAAAAAATCATAGATGAAGTTTTTAAATCCACATTTCAGTGATACAGTATGGATAAATTTGGACTGCATATGGCTTCTTATGTAAAGAAAAATTTCTTCTCCTTTTAGTAACACATTGTCTGCTGCCTGTGCTTAGCACCTTCTGCCATATGCTCCTTAAAACAAGCTGCTGCAATTCAAGAACTAACCCTAGTAATTAAGATCAAATGAGCCAGATAAAAAAAAAATGAGCTGGGTGAGTCACATGCCAGTGAAACCCAGCCTTTTTACACTGATACAGAGGGAGAGAAAGAGAGAGAGAGATACACACAGAAAGAGAGAAAGAGAGAGACACAGACAGAGAGAGAGGAAGAGACAGAGAGAGAGATGGATAAAAGAAAGATGCTTCCCCAACTACTTGTCTAGGCTAGATAAGTAGATGTGATCCTCATTTAGGACTACTGTTAACATTCACTTTAATTGTTCTGGATGTGATTGATTAATCCTACTGATGCACATGCATTTGGATCCACGGTCATTCCTTTGGAATACTAATGACAGTACTGAAAGTTCAATCTAATGCAAACTTGTTCTTTGAAAATATATACAGCTCAGAATAAATTACAAAACATTTGAAGATCAAGCCTTTAAGGAATTTGGAGATATTTAAGCTGTCATCCTCTTTTTGTAGGTCAGGAAATTGAGGTACAGAGAAAATGAGGAAGTTTCTCTGGTCAGCGAGTTGGAGATAAACATCAGATTAAAATCTGGGTTTCTGGTTTACTCTAATTCTCAAAATTGAATATGTATCAGAGGGCTTGTGTGTGGAGGGTTTGTTAGAATACAGATGACTCTCACTACCTCCAGAACTTCTCATTTGATAGTTCTATGGTTGTGGCCATAAGTTTTTTTTTAAACATGTTCTCTGGGGAAGCTGATGCAACTAGTCTGTTGGCTACTGTTGCAGAACCACTGGTTTAGTTCTTTTCCTTTACTTTGGGATTTCTTAAAGAGGTAGAAACTATGTAAGAATCACCCTGAGTTTAGGGACTAGAGGTGCTTATTAGAAATGTAAATTATCTGGTGTCTCTTGGGGTTATTGAAACTCTAGAGGTAAGTGTTGGTTTCTCCATTTTTCTTAGTTACTGCTGGTACTTTCTATACAAGGTAAAGTTTGGAAATCACAGTACATGACCAAATTGCTCTACCTAAAAAAATTTTGAAGACCAAACTTCTCCGAGAGATGATAAAGTTCTCAGAGTTGTGTGACTTCTCTATCCTCTGAAGTCTCCAAGGATATGACCAAAGGAATGAAGAAGTAAACACCTACATCCAAAGTGAGAAAATTAGGATAGTGTCATCAATGTGCCAAAAGCATCTAGAATTTTTGGGATGAGATATTGTGTAAACGAGACTCCATTAAGCATTGAACATGACTCCAGTGAGTTAAAGAGACCTCTCAGCATGTAGAGAAAGCAGTATGGTGTCAGGGTGAGTTAGAAGGAAAAGCATTTTATGGCAGAGCCTCACTGGAACCTACCAACATGGGAGACAATGTTGGCATGAGGCAGGGAGTGTGTGATGTGAAATCCCATCCCCTAATTCAGATAAGCTGCATTCTACAGAAGAAGCATGGAGATTCTTGAATATCTATGGTGATGGTTCATAGAAAAGCAGTTGTGCATAGATGCTTCAAAATGCAGTAGCGGGGGAACCTGGTGATTCAAGTGACACAATGGAGGACCAGGCAAAAAGCTGAGCACCAACCCAACAGTTTTGTTTGGTAATAAGCATGGAAGAAAACCTGCTCAGAAATAAGACTTCTCTGTTGGGTAATCTACACATCCATGCTTTTATCCATTGTCACACAGTGACTTAGTGACAACTAAATTTAAAATTGCTTTCATCAGTCTGGCAGTTTTAGAGCTAAAGGAAGATCATAACTACAAATGGATGGCTTGCCAGGGAATTCAAAGATGCACATTTGCCTAGCATATGGGAAAGCCCAAGACTAGATAAATGTTTTGTGTTTTTCTAGAGGGCCCAGGAATTCCATATCAAGGAAGTTGTCAATCATGTAATGTAAGTGTAGATATCCTATGGCATGCAACTGTTTATATATAAAACATATATGCATAAATATTCTTTCTAAAATATGGCACAATCATAATATAACTAATCAAATGATGATTGACAAAATAACTTAATCATCATCATAAATTACAATACATGAGAACAAATAGGAGATGGAATAAATGGAAAACAAAATAAATTTAACTATTTCAGTAATCACAATAAATGTAAACAAATTAAATTCATTAATAAAAGAACAAGAATTAGATATATCTCTTTAAGTAGCAAATGTCTTTTTTAATTTAAAAAAGACATGGAAAAGAATCTTGGTAAATACAGAATGCAATTAAATTGAATAGAAATATCAACATCATCCAAAATAGAAAGGAAACAAATAAGATAAGCAGCAATTTTAAATAAATTATTTGGTACAATCCTAATAGCATTAACTTTAACCACATAAATCACAAATAGCCACAATTAAGAAAAGTACAAAGCTAAATCAAAATGGAAAATTTTAACATACCACTTTTAGTAATGTTTAGGTCATAAAAAACATCATTCTCTAATCAATATCTGAAAAACACAATCAGCAAACTAATATGTGTAGAACCCTGTACATTACTGTCAATCATAAGGCATAATTGTAATAAGTTGCCATCTAGTGTGATAATAGTATGAGCGATTTAATGCAGAAAACAAATAGTATGAATAACTTAATGTAGAACACATTCTGTATTGTATAGGCAATACTTAAACATAAATAATAAAAATATATATAAAACAATAAATATATTTGAGATTTAAGTTCTTTAAAAGTAACACTAGGATTTAAAAACAAAATTATAATGTCAAAATTTTGAAAATGAAAATTTCAAAAAGCATACATTAGAATTCAGAAGATATGTGATGATGTTTATGGTAATATATTTAAGAAAATTGTATTAGAAAATAAAAAGGAGAATTAACATTCTAAATATTTCACATGAGACAGTAATAAAGGAGCATAGTAAACCCACCAAAAAACCCAAATAATATATGTATAGGATATGCTATGTACCCCCAAGTCCTCATACTTTTGATGGGGCTGAGTCTGATGCTTGTGATCAGTTTGTTGTCTAGCACCAGGATTAATGACGTGACTGCTACACCCACCCAGGGGTGGAGCTGAGATACAGTATAAGGGAAAGCGGGTCTTCCTCTTGCTGGCTTCCCAGCTTCCGCCCTTTCTCTCGCC
>RJWM01013786.1:0-21832 GCA_004363535.1 Dasyprocta punctata
AAAAAAAAAAAAAAAAAAAAAAAAAAAAAAAAAAAAAAAAAAAAAAAAAAAAAAAAAAAAAAAAAAAAAAAAAAAAAAAAAAAAAAAAAAAAAAAAAAAAAAAAAAAAAAAAAAAAAAAAAAAAAAAAAAAAAAAAAAAAAAAAAAAAAAAAAAAAAAAAAAAAAAAAAAAAAAAAAAAAAAAAAAAAAAAAAACCAGAAAAGTTTCTTGGGAATTAAGGACAGGATTCAATAAATGAGCTGAATAGTAAATTTGACACAGCTGAAGGCCAAGCAGTTGATATAGGATAAAAAAAATCTCAGAATATAGAGGAAGAAAAACTAAGAGGTAGAAAACACAAAAGAGCAGGAATATAAGAACCAGAGATCCAATACCTGTCTAATTAGGGAAAGCAAAGAAAATAATCCAAGAGGTAACAAAGTAATATTTCAGAAAATATATGAATCTTTAAGACTGAAAGAGTCCACTACACAAAATTAAAGAGAAAAAACTAAATTTCCTTCACCAGCATTTCCAGTTCCTCTTCCCCTAGTCTGCCTCCCCTGTTATACTGTCAGCTCTAAGAGGAGGTGGAGTTTTGTCTGAAAACCAGTACCTTTAAATAGTGCCTGACACTGAGCAGGGATCAGTAGAGATTTATAGAATTAAATTTAAATCTAGATACATCTTGGCAAAATTTCATTTAATTACTCCAAAAGTAAGTAGAAAATTCTGAAGTATTTGGGATTTCCTACAAAAGAACAGGAAATAGAACTGTCATCACACGATACCAACATTGGATCCTAAAAAACAAAGTAACATTTTCATAGTTAGCAAAGAACAGATCTTGGATCTAGAAGTCTAAGCCCTGCAAAGCTACCAGTTATTTATGAAGGTAGTAATAGGGCATTTTCAGACATGTGAGAACTCAGGACATTTACTAGCAGTCTTCTCTCAATGACAAAATTATTCCATATATTCTATAACAAAAATAAAAGGAGGTCCAATTACAAAGACAACATAGGATACAAGAAAGTGAAAACTCCAGCAAGGAATTAAGTCTTCATCACAGTAGGATGCTGGAAGGATTTTCTTGGCCCAGCAGAATTTAAATGACATGAGAATTTACATTTATTATTGTTTTTTGGCTCTAGTCACTCTAATTCCAAAGTCCATCCCTGCCGGTTGAGTTAATGGCTTCTCTTTCTTAACTGGTCAGTTTGTCCTGGGTTACTGAACTGCAGAATATCATGACATGGATTAAAGTGATGTTAGAAAGTGGCTTGTGGGCCGGGAGTTTGGCTTAGTGGCTTAAGCACTGGTCTGGCAGGCGTGAGGTTGTGAGTTCGATCCCTGGTGCTGCAAAAAAAAAAAAAAAAGCGGCTTGTTTACAAAGTAAGAATTTGTAAAATCAGTTAAGAAGAGAAGAGCAAAGTGACGAAGATAAAGTCATGATAAGTGCTTCTGTGAGGATAAGTGGGCAAGGATGGACTCCGGGACTCATCCAGAAAGGACTAATTGCATCACCAACCAGTTCATTAGTATTTATTTTGGAGGGTTGATGACTTCTGCTACTTTATGTAAACTTTAACACTGGGATTTTGAATAATGAATACTCAGACACAAGAATTTCATGCACGGGAACATGGATGAGCACTTTCACTATTTCTTACTCACTGACTCACTACTTTCTTGAGTCTAGTTGACTCTCATGTAGGCAAAAATGGCCCAAAGGCGAGAAGCAGAAAGGAGAAGCGGTAAAGGAGATACCGGATATGTAAAGGAAGCGCTCACTGGGAAAAGGAAATCCAGGGTGGGGATTAAAGAAGCTATACATTTTATACTAGCCTTGGAGCACTGGAGAGCCAACTGAATCTCTACCCAAACAGTCAAATTTGAAACTCATTCATTCAGTAGACATTTATTTATTGAATGAATATATTGTGCTGCCTCCTGTACTAGGTACTGTGGTTACAAAAGAGGAAATGGTGACTAAGTTACCAACCCACTCACATCTAAAGGGAAGGCAGACATGTAAACAAATTATCATAATCACAGTTGTGCTTTGAAAGCACAAGAGTATGAGAGTGAATAAGCTGCAGTGTGTGCAGCGAAGAGTATGGGCGGAAACAGCTTTCATGACCCACTGCTAGGCTCCTGGCTGACCCATCCAAAACAAACGACAGATTAACAAACAGGAAAGCGTGCGCCTTTGCTTAACCTGAGTTTTTCATGGCACAGGAGCCTGCAGAAATGAAGACTCAAAGAAACATGGAAATCTATGTATTTTTATACTCAATTTGAAGAAAAATAGATAAAAAAATGGGAAAATAGGATTGAACAAAGAGTATGTTTAATGTAATCAACTGGCAGGAACAAGACTGGTTTGTTCAGACTTGTTTTGACATTGCTGGGTCTTCAAAAATAAGGGTATTTTTCTCCTCCAGGTCTAGGGAGCAGGAAAGGGAAAGATCGGAATACCTTTCTGCTTCTGTTATTTTCTCAAATGCCAAATGGTATATTTTATAGACAGCATATCTTGAACCTCCAAGGAAACAGGCAAATCAGAGGAGGATCCCTGAAGGGCCAAGATAAAGGGAACCTTCAAATATGTGGAGTCGCACCAAAGTTAAAATCTAGGAACTGCCAGCTAGCCACCCACCTGGAAAGGAGGCTAGGAAAAATGTTAAGCAGGGGAAGGATATGCTCAGCTTGGCCACTTTAGGAGGTGTTCAAGGAATGAGGTGAGCAGGAATGAAGTAGACAGCAAAGAGATGAGGAGAAGCAGTCATCTAAGCAAAAATGAAGGTAACTGGGGCAGCTACTATGAGAATATAAAAGAAAGGCTCATTAGGAAGTAGAATCCACAGAGTTTGGTGGTTAATTGGCTGTGAGGGGCATGGGCCACAGGCTTTCCTGGTGACAGATAACGGGGAGAAGAAAAGGAAGGAAACAAAGGGGACCAATGTCAAGATATTTGGAAACCTGTGATGCTTCTTTCTCCTCTGAGACCTGCTTTCCTCTTGCTTGTTGTTGCCCAAATAAAATCAAAGTTTTATGCACATGCAAAGAAAGGAGAAAAACATCATGCTGGGCATGATGGTATATGCCTATAATCCTAGCTTTTGGAGGCTGAGGCAGGAGGATTGCCACGAGTTCAAGGCCAGCTTGAGCTGCATAGTGAGTTAAACACCAGTCTGAACTACATAGTGAGATCCTGTTTAAGAGACAAAAAAAAGAAAGGAGAAAAAAATTATTGTTAAGTGGTCATAAGATAAATATTTATTACATGCTTTACATATTGCATTCGGTGTCTGACTTGATCCTTGAACAGTTCTACAAGATTCTGTTTTGATTATGAACACACAGAATTGTAAGTACCACATTGGTTTAAGCAAGTTAAACACTTGAAGATCTGACAAGACAAAAATCCTGGAGAAAAACAAGGGATCCTTTTTTTAGACAGAGTCTTGCTATGCAGTTCAGGTTGGCCTTGAGTTCGCTATGCAGCCCAGACTGGCCTCAAACTCATGGTGATCCTCCTGCCTCAGCCTCCCAAGTGCTGGGATTACAGGCTTGCACCACCACACTGGCAAGGGTTCCTTTTTAGCTGCAGGGACTTAGGGCTTCTCCTAAGGGCTCATCCTCCCAATATCTTCCTAAGCCCATCCTCAGCAGATGGATTTTCACCCCTCAACTTGCTAATGCCTCTCTGGGCTTTTATCTTTGACTTCCCCAAAAGCCTGACTCCCAGGCACTTCTAACTCTTTGGCCAGAACTGATCACACACTCAGTTTACTACTAATCCTGAGCAGAACAACAGGCTACACTTGGACCAATCATGGCTTTTATCTGAAACCAACCTCCTTCCTTGTGTGTGTGTTGCCCATATAAAATCAGGTTCTAGAAAGATTTCTGATTCTTGTGAGTCTGAAGATTGTATCTTTTGTGTTATTCATGGAAGTAAACAACAACATTATTGTATCAGTTTGACAGGTGAAGCAATGGAGGTTTGTCAAGGTGTGAGTCCTTGCCCAAGCTTGCTTTGCTAGTGCTGAGCAGACCAGAAGAGCTCAGTGACTCTGCTATGGCACGTGGCTCTCTGGTCAGTGGTGCCATTTCCCGAGACAGGAATATAATCCCGTGACTCCTCTTATTTCTAAACACAATTGCCTGATGCGGGCTACACAGTTCTTTACCATTTTGATACAGTCAGCTCTGGAGACCACAGGCTAAAATTAGACAACCAGCAATCCTCCCCACTTCACTGCCAGGATTTCACCAAGTTTGTTTTAAGGAAGCAGTCATTTGCCGTAAAAGGAATTGAAGGCGTTTCACAGGAAGGAAGTGTGCCAGTTTAGTTTGACATGTCTGTGGGGCACCAGTAGGAGGTTTCTAGTAAGTATTTGCAGATCCAAAATAAATCTTACCAATAAGAATGACCAGGGCTGGAGAGGTAAATTTGGGGATCTCCAGCATTAGCTGGCTTGTGGGAATATTTGAGGCCACACAGGAAGTAGTCTGAGGGTGGGAAGTAGTGAGTCAGGGATGAGCCATGGGTAAGGCCAGTGCCCAAGAATGGGGGCACAAGAGGCGCTTAAAGATGTGTGGAAAGTCACAAAACCTATCAAAAACCCAGGCACAGAGAGTTTCAAGGAGTGAATGGTTGACAATGGTGCTCAAGGCAATCAAATTGCGTGAAGGAAAAATTCCCCAGGTTTGGCAATTTAGTGACAGCCAATCAGTGACACCACGACAGGAGCAGTGGCCAGAGCCAAACTGGAGGTTGAGGGGTGTGAAGTGATGCACAGGGGTTAAAGGGACCCTGGCTGGAAGAAAGAGGCACTCCTAGAGGATGAAGCAGGGTTGAGGACATGTTATCCCAAGAGGGAAATAGTCACATACTCATTAGTCAGGAAAAGGAGCCTGTAGAAATGGAGACATTAAAGTCACCAGAGGCCACACGTGATACCGCACCCCTGTAATCCCAGTACTCAGCGGGCTGAGGCAGGAGGATCACTGCGAGTTCAAGGCCAGCCTGGGCTACACAGTGAGTTTAAGGCCAGCCAGAACTATGTAGGGGCTCAAAAAAATAAATAAAATAAAATCACCAGAAAGAAAATGAACAGGCAGTTTAGCAAGCCAGCAAGAAGATGAACTCCAGAACAAAGGTGGACAAAATAGCCTTGAAACTCCAGAGCAAGGGTGGACAAAATAACCTTGAAAATAGCATTTCTTGCCGGGGATTTAGCTCAGCAGTACAGGCACCTGCCTGCCAAGCGCAAGGTCATGAGTTCGATCCCCAGTACCAAAAAAAAAAAAAAAAAAAAAAAAAAAGAAAGAGCATTTCTGCAACTTGCAGGAAAGAGATAAGCAGAGCTACTTAGCTGGGCTGATCTAGCTTCTGTTGGCTGGGAAAGTAGAAATTGGCAAACTGAAGTGAAATGTGTTCCCATCATCGGCCTGGTCTATATTTACTTCCCTGTAATCTGAGAGGCAGCACATTCTAGTGATGCAGACCCTGAACACAGCCTGCTGCCTTGGATTTCATTTCTGGCCATGCCATGCTTTTTCATAGAAGGTCGTATTTATATCACTGCAGCAGAATTATAGCAACTATGCTCAGTCTGTGTGACTTATTTAAAAGATTCAGAGCACATAGGACAGATAATTCCAGTTCTCCAATGTCCTCAGAGTCCTAATATGATTTTTATTTGAACAATAGATTTGGTAATGTGATGTAAATTGAGCTAACTTTATTTATTTATCTTATATTTGACGACATCAAAATAGTGTGTGAGACAGCTAACAATAAAAGTACCACTGGGCAATTAAAATAGATTGAAAAGGGAGTGATTATAAGTGTGACACAAATTTGGACAAAAGCAATTGAAGGAATGTAAATTTGAAAATGAGGCATTGTGTATTAAATAATCAAAAAGAAAGTCCAATTATTGAACCCATAGAGGGTAGACTTTAGGGAAATAACAATACAGAAATTACCAGTTAGTATTCAAATTGGTTCACTTCTTTGAATAATTGCTAGTATTTTTGAGCATTTACTCTACATTTCTGAAGTGTATAAGTCTAATTTGTACATGGCCTTCCAAAGTCAACCATGTTACTACTATCATCCCCAGCTTCCAAATAAGGAAACTGGGGCAGGTAAAGGTTAAGTAAGTTGGCCAAGGTTGTGCAGCAAGTAAGTGGCACAGTTGCATTTCAAAACCAAATAGACAACTGACTTCAAAGTCCTTTCTCTGAATATAATCCTCTGTAGCAGATCTCAAAGTGGTCTGCAGACCCCTCGACATTCTGGATTTTAGGGCCCTTTTGCATTAAGAACTGAAATTTTTTTCATGCTAAAAACACTCAATGAGTTAGGAATTTACAAAAAATACCCAGAGCTAACACCATAGTCAGGAGTGAAAACCAAAAACTTTCACCTTAAAATCAAGAACAGAAGATGTGAGGGTACTCTGGCAGCAACATCTGTGGTCCCATTGATCACCAGGATTGATTCTGCTGCTCTGGGCAGCTGGGGGTCAGGGAGACGTCCCCTTCCTCCTTCTGTTCCCTGTGTGCCCCTCGTGAAGCTGCACCTTCTGAGGATAAGTGAGGACCTTCAGTCAAGACTGAGAACTGTGCTCCCTGTTAGAGCCTCCAAACAGCTGTTAAGGTTAGGAACATGACACAGGGAGACATCTGTTGTTACCATGCTTTTAAACATTGTGCTGGAACTCTTGGCCAGAGCAATTAGAAAAACAGAAAGGAGAGGCTGGAGTAGGTGGGGAGGGAAGGAAGGAGGACAGCAGGGTCCTCTGCTTCTGCGTCCCACCTGCTGCAGTAGCATGAGTCTGCGACATTCGACTGAGTGAATGAGAGAGGAAAGGGTAAATGATGTCCCAGTGCTGCCATGAAACTAGTTTAGGCCTCACAGAGCATGTGAAGGGCCTCTGTGAACCCCAGGGGCCCTGAGCATATTCTGAAATCTTCTGTACTGTGTAGCTAGGGGCAGCTTCGTAGACATAGGGCAAGTGTGCTCCCCAGGGCCTGTGCTCTGAGAAGCCCTATGTTTGGGTTTAATACTCTGCAGTTGCCATCTCGAAATTCTTAATAACTTTATCATTGAGTGTATGTTTTATAAATGAAATCCAGTGGGACAGTGAGGCATGTACCATCCCACACCTGCTACCTTCTCCTGCCAGGTACCAGCTGGGGTCCCCCACTGGCTGTCCTCTGTTCCATGGGCCTCCGCCAGCCCCTGCCATCACTATCCCCCTTCTTCCCTTACGGGAACCATGGAGTAGGCATAGGTAGGATTGGAGCTGGCACAAGCACCCTTGTGGTAACTCAGGGGAAGGCATGGTGGCAACCAACCTCAGCCCACATTGGCAGTGCCATGGCAGTGCCTTCTCTCACATACCTGCAGCCTAGGCACTGAGCACAACCTGGCACACAGGTATCAGTGCCCTTGGGTTCGCCCAGACTCAGTAGCCATCATATAGGTACAGGTGTCCCTGATTCATCTTTCCTGTCCCAACCCAGGACAATGAACAGATGGTTGGAAGAAGGGCAAGCTGGTGAGTCCCAGGAAGCCCTCAGGGGACTGAGGCTCCCGGGACCTATCAGGTCTGTCCAGAGCCTGCCAGATCCCTGTGCCCAAAGGAACCTGACATTAATACCAAAGAAAACTTCTACCATACAGTGGGAGAGAAAGAAGAGGGCAGAACTAAGAGAGAGAGAGAAGGGCAGGGGAGAGACAAAGAAAAGACAAAGCCTGTCCATGTTACAACCTTGCCAGAATTTATTTGCTTTCTGAACCAGTGTCCTGCATAGTCATTTTACACAGGGTCCTAAGGAAATGATTAAGCAAAATGCCTCAGTGTTCATTCCCTTTGCCTTAATAATGCTACAAGAGTAAATTTCCTATGCATGAATTCAGGGATAAAACTAGAAAGGTATTTATAACAGACTTATGTATCGTTATTATAATAAAAACTTTGAATGATTGATAATAGAAAAATAACTAAAAATTTCGCTTTTCCTTCATTTCCCAAAATGTGCCCCACCCCTATTAACTTTCATCTCAGCTCTCTCCACTGAAAAGTCCTAGAAACAACAATGAACAAGAAGAAATGAACTCCCCTAGATGCCAGACTCCCACTTTCTAATTGCATCTCCCCCTGCAGGAACCAAGGCTCCTTAGGGAAATGGCTGATTCCAGCTGTAAGACAGAAGGTTTACATCGTGACATGCTACAAAGCAAGGAAGTGCTCAAAGGCTAGAGATTCTGTAATTTTGGACCTTGAATGTCCCATGAGGGTCCCTGGTGAATGTTTGCTCCTCAGAAAAGGGCTATGAGGAAGTGATAGAGCATCCTGGGAAATCTTTAGTTCATGGGCCACGCACCTGTGAAAAAGGTCATGGGATTCCACCCTTCGTCTTCCTCTCTTTTCCCAGCCATGAGCTGAGCAGAGTGCTCACCACACACTCGCCCCGTGACGTGCTGCTTTACCACGGTCCCAAAGCTACTGGATCAACTGGTCAGGAACCAGAATCGCTAAAACTGTGAGTCAAATGAGACCTTATCTCTTTTTTTTTTTTTTTTTTTGCCGCATCGAGGATCAAACTCACAGTCTCACGCCTGCCAGACAGGTGCTTAAGCTCCCAGCCCTGGTTTTTCGAGGCAGGGTCGCACTATGTAGCTCAGGCCAGCCTTGCGCTCACGTTGTAGCCCAAGCTGACCTCGAACACACAACGCTCCACCTTCCTCAGCCTCCCCAGTGCTGGGATTAAAGGCATGCGCCACCACGCCTGGTTTTTTGGTTTTTTGTTTTCTATTTTTGTTTTTGTTTTGTTTTTTTTTTTGAGACCTTATCTCTTTACAGCCTTATTACCTTGCAAATTTGTTACACCGACAGAAATCTGACTAATACAGTTATTGTTTCAAAAGACTCAGAAACCCAGGGCTTAGCACAAGGCCTGGCAATGAAAATGTCTCCACTCTGAGAGTGAAAAGGGCCCATGGGCAGCTGGGGAAGAGAGAAGGTACAACTGTGTTTGTCACTTGTTCCTCCTCTGTATTAGGAGCACAGGGTCAAGGAAGGTCTTGTGGATCTTCTTTCTCAACACTGGGCAAGTGGCTCCACAAGATGGCTCTTTGGGTTTGATAGATGATTAAATGTCAAATGAATTGAAAGTCAGAAAAATTGTGAAATTGTCTTATTAATGAGTAATGAGTAGTATGGACAGTAGTAATGCCAAGAACTTTCTTCAAAAATTCTATTAGGAAAAATCTGGAAAACTCCTAAAATGTGCTACTTTCAGTGGCAACAAAAGTCTACAGGTTGGTGCAATCGAATAAAATCAACGAAAGAGAAAGAAAGCATAAACGTATTCAAGCAATACTCAAAAACACTGAAGAAATACAGTTTCTTTCTTGTTTTCTTTCTTTCTTTCTTTCTTTCTTTGGTACTGGGAGTCGAACTCAGAACCTCATGCTTGTTCAGGCAGGCTCTGTGCCACTGCACTATACCCTGGCCCTCCTTTATTTATCTTTGAGTGATCTGATCTTACCGGGTCCCACCTATTAGGTGACATGGAAAACATGTATCTTAGTTCGTTCCAGAATAATTAGGCCAAGGCAGGAAAGTAACAAGTCCCTTCAATAAGGCCATTTTTAGGTAGAATGACTCATTTCCTTCAGTCCACCTTTTTTCTCAGCTTATCGCTAAGGTAGCAGCTCAGTACACCACAAGGACACATGCACCCCGGGATATCATGGGTACAGAGAGCCCCAGACCTCATGCTGGGCCTCCTGACTGTCAGATTGCGGCTGGCCTGGCCCTGTGTCCTAGTGTCCACAGCTGACCTCTGCTATCAGCCTGACCTGCAGCTGCTCTCCGTCTCGCTCAGCCTCCCCCTAGCTTCCATGGGCCCTGTGAGCGGCAATGAATCACTAGGGAGGTCCAGGCAGTGGGGTCACCTTACCCCCACTCAGCTGGTCCATGACAGGGCTGCTGGCTCCCAATTCTGCATTCCTGGAGCTAAAAGAGGCTCAATAGGGAGCACCACGTCCTCTCCCTGGCCAGCCAACTTTATGTCAGTCACCTTGAAGAGGAGGCCAAATGTCTGTTCTTTCTAACCCTAACCCTCCTCCAGTTTTTTTCTTTGATTCTTTTCTTAAAATCCTTTTTCTCCTTGTTCCCTACCCCTTTGTCTTGATCCCTTTTTCATTTGAAAAAAATCTTCTGGCCATTTGTGGAACAGGGTTAGAGAGAATAAGACCACAACAGCAAGCAAGCCCAGTCTGGGAACTGGTGCCATGCATGGGCTGCTGCTGGACTGAAACAGGCAGACCCCAGTCTCTCCCCATGAGTCAGGGCCATTCGTGGACCAGGGTTACAGAGAACAAGGCCACACCGGCAAACAAGCCCAGTCTGGGAACCGGTGCCATGCACAGGCCACCACCTCACTGGAACAGCCAGGCCCCAGCCACTTCCAGTGTGCTGGCTGGCAAACAAGAAGTATCAACATCCCCATCCCTACCCTCTGCTGTAAGCAACCAGCTTATCCAGAGAAACACAGGCTGTGATGATAACTATGGAGGTGAAATGCAATTGGATGCCTGTGGTGCTTTGTTGTTTCACTAACATTGCAGGTCTAGGGCCAGTGGTCTGATCATAGGTTCAGGGGATGGTGGTACACAGTGTGACATGGAGGATCTCCTCCTGAGGGTTGCAGCTATTGTTGGTTCCCTATGGTATTGTTTTGGAAATCTTATATTGTTTCCATTGTTTTGTTGGGTTGGGTTTTATTCTCTTTTGATTTGTTTGAATATGTCAAATTCGATGGCAGGAGCAGCTATTTCAAAGATGACAAGATATATTATGGTAGCAATTTTGGATTTACTATTGGCTTGTTTTGAAGTCCTTTATTACATTCATTGTTTTATTTTTATTGTTTCTATTCTACTCTATTCTGTTTGACTTTTACTATGTTTGCAGTTATCTGCAGCTATTTTTAAGACATTGAAAGGCATTACGGTAACAATTGTTGATTTCATAAGGTTTTGAAATCATGTATCTCTTACGCTGGTTTGTTTTGATTTGTTTTATTCTGTTTTGTCCTCTTTAAAGTAAAAAATAAAATAAAATAAAATAAAATAAAACAAAAACTATAAAGGGGGAAGGAATTTCCACTTCATACTGACAAGTTAATCTCCAATGATGAAAAAGAAAAATATTAATAATTTATTCTTTTAATTATATTTAAATTTCTCATAGAGCATATGTATTTTCATTGTCATTGTCATTGTCTTGTACAAGAATACATAATTGGACTTTTACAATTTTAGTTTGAAATTTATCTTATGTATAAACTAGAAAATAAATATCATGAGAATAATATAAAAAAAAGAAAAAGATCTCCCTACATCCTATTATCTATCCTTTATTTTGCTCTTTATATTTTAGGTTTCTCACACAAGAGAAACAATGTGATATTTAAACTTGTGTGCCTGATTTGATTTGTTTCACTTAACATTATAGTCTCAAGGTACATCTACTTACCTACAAATGCCTCAAGTTTATCCTTCTGTATGGCAGAGTAGGACTCCATCATTTGTAAACCCCACATTTTCCTTACCCATTCATTTGTTGATAGACATATGAGCTACTTCCAAGATTTGCCTGTAGTGAATTGTACAGATAAAAACATGGATATACATGTATCACTGTAATGTGATGACTTTAACTCGGGAAGATTCTTAGAAGGAAAACAGCTGGGTCAAATGGAATTTTTAGTTTTAGTCCTTTGAGGAATCTTTATACAGATTTCCAGAGTGGCTGTATTAGTTGCCACTCACCACCAATGGAGCAGGGTTCCCTCTTCCCACCCCACCCCACCCCACAGCCTCACCAGTATTTGTTGTTATTTGATATCTTGATCACTATTCTCTCTGGAGTAAGATAAAATCACAGTATAGTTTTAATTTGCATTTCTGTTGGCCAGAGGTGCCAAACATTTTTGTCATGTATTTATTGACCACTTGTACTTCTTCTGAGAAGTGTCTGTTCATCTTGCTTGCCCATTTTTTGATTGCGTCTTTTGATTTAGGAGATTTAATTTTTGGGTTTTTTTTTAACCTATTCTAACTATTAGTCCTCTGTTTGAGGAATAGTTGGCAAAAATTTTTCCCATTCTGTAGATTGTCACTTTATTCTGTTGGTTGTTTCCTTTGCTGTGCATAAGATCTTAATTTGACATGATCCCATTTTGTTGATTCCTGGTATTATTTCTTGTGTAATTGGGGTTCTCTTCAGAAGGTCCTTGTCTATTCCTATGTCTTTAAGAGTTTTACCTATTCTGTCTTCCAGAAGATTAAGTGTTTCTGTTTTAACATTTAGATCTTTGATACATTTTGATTTTAGCATAGTACATGATGAGAGATATGGATCTAGACAAAATCTTTTGCATGTGGACATCCAATTTTCCCAACACCATTTATTAAAGAGGTTATCCTTCCTCAGTGTACGTTTTTGGCCCCTTTGGCAAAGTTCAAATAGATGAATGTGTCTGGAGTTGTTTCTGTTTCCTCTATTCTGTTCCATTGATTCACATTTCTGCTTTTGCATTGATACCATGCCTTTTGTCATTTCCACATCTTAACTGCTAATACCATGAGTTAGTTTCTTGGTTTTGAGCTTTTTGTTTTGTCCTGGGGATTGAATTCAAAGTTTCACATTGCTGAGCATGCACACTACAGCTGAATTACACCCCCAGCTTTGTTTTTTAACTTTACATATGTGATATTGTGCTGACTGCAGTTTTTTCTTTTTTTGAGGCAGGATCTCACCGTGTTACCTATGTTACCCAGGCTGGCCTTGAACTTTCAGTGCTCTTACCTCAGCCTCCCAAGTAGCTGGGGCTACAGTCAGTGTGCCAGCACCCCTGGCGAGCCACTTTAAAAAGTCTGCTCTTCCAGGAATACAGCTCAGTGGTACAAGTGCCTACCCGGCAAGCTCAAGGTCCTGAGTTCAATTCCCAATACCAAAAAAAAAAAAAAAA
Organism: Dasyprocta punctata; assembly: GCA_004363535.1. Lineage (NCBI taxonomy): Eukaryota > Metazoa > Chordata > Mammalia > Rodentia > Dasyproctidae > Dasyprocta > Dasyprocta punctata. Next base: position 13,051 of record RJWM01013786.1, read on the forward strand.
AAAAAAAAAAGGTCTGCTCCATTTTACTTGATGGTGTTTGTGGGATTCATCTGTGTTATTCCAACTGTCTGTCCATTTTTAAGCTATGTAGTGTTTTACTGTGTGAATATTCAACAACTTCTATTTTTTTACAGAGGATCAATACTTCAGTAGTTTCTAGTTTTTGTTTATTACAAACAGTATTCCTGTGGATATTTTCTTGTGTGTGTTTTGGTGAACACATGCATAATTCTTATTAATAATATCTCTTGTAGAGAAATCTTTAGTCATAGATTATATGTATGTTCATCTTGGGGCAATAATGAAAAGCCATTTTCCAAAATATTTGTATCACTGTGGAAATTAGTGTGGTGATCCCTCAAAAAACTAAAACTAGAAATTCTATTTGACCCTGTTATTCCCTTCCTAGGAATCTTCCCAAAAGTGTTTAAAACATCATATTGCAGAGATCCATGCATATCCATGTTTACATTGGTACAATTCGTAATAGCTGAGTGTTGAAAGTGCCTCATATGCCCATCAGCAGATGAATGGATAAAGAAAATGTGGGGTTTACTCATGATGGAGTCCTACTCTGCCATACAGAAGGATAAACTTGAGGCATTTGTAGGTAAACAGATGCACCTTGAGACCATGATGTTAAGTGAAATAAATCAGACACAAAAGTTTAGATATTACATCGTTTCTCTTATGTGAGAAATTCGAAATATAAATAAATAACAAAATAAAGGATAGATGATAGGAAATAGGGAGATGAATCTTTCTCAGAGCTGAAGGGGACCAAGAGATCAAGGAAGGGAGAGAGGGGAGGGATGGGGTGACAAAAGGAATTAAGGTGTACACATCCACCAACTCCACACAGGAGATGCATTAGGTCTTGCAAACATGTACTAATAATAAACAAATAAATAAATAACTTTCACCTAATCCTCACATACAAAAATTAGTTCAAAATGGATGAAAGATGTCAACTTCAAACTATAATGTATAACTTTAAGAAATAAGCAAGTACAATGTCTTGAGGGCATAGATCTTGGTTTATAATACTGAAAAGAAACATTTTCATCAATTTACACTCTCACTAGGAGTGTACAAACATTCTAACTGATTCACATCTCTGACAGCACTTGTTACTGTCAGCCACTTAATTTTTAGCCATTGTGGTTCTGGTGTAGTAGTATCTCATCCTGATCTCATTTTGCATTTTCCTGATGACTTACTATGTTGAACATTTTTTTGTGTGTGTTTTGCCCATTTGTACAACCTCTTTCACAAACTGTTTCTTCAAGGTTCTTGTCCTTTTTCTACAGTGCTGACTTCCTTTCTGTTTTCCCCCCAGTACTAGGGCTTGAACTCAGGGCCTCTGCACTGAGCAACATCTCCACCCTTTTCGAATGTTTCATTTTGAGATAGGATATCCTTAAGATGCCCAAGCTGGACTCCTGCTTTTAATTTTTATGCTCTGTGTCCCAGAGTTCTGGGATTACAAGCATCTACCACCTGGCCTTTTCTTCTATCAGTCTCTTCATTCTGGTTCCTACTCTTTTGTCCCATTTAGGTACTATAAATACTTTTTCCTGGTCTGTGGCTTTCCTTTTCCTTCTGGTAATTTGCATGTGCCATCATAACCAGCTGTGGTTAATTTTTTTTCAATTTTTAAATAAAATAAAATAATATTTTTTATTTTTTTGGTTTAGAGACACTGTGTAGTTCAGGCTGGCCTTGAACTAGCCAGCTAGCCTCAAACTCATGGTGATCCTCCTGCCTCAGTCTCCCGAGTGCTGGGATTAAGGTGTGAACCACCACACTTTGCTGGGTTCTTAATTTTAATACAGTGTAATGTGTCCATTCTTCTTTTATGGTTAAAGTTTGTATTTCCTTTTTTTTTAAGAAGCTTTTGCCTACTCCAATAGGATATTTTAAATGCCTTTCACATTTAGATTTGGAATGGATTTCTTTTTTTCTTTTTTAATCCATTTTATTCAAGGATAAAAAGAAGGAAAAAAGAAGAAAAAAACTACAACAAAATATCAAAACACGTTAATCAGGGGGCAACAGTGGTATGCACACTGTGCATTGGCATCCCCAAATTATGGAATGGATTTCTTGTATCATGTCCAGCTCATCATTTATAAAAGAAATAAAAGAGAACAAATACACATGAACAATAGGCCAAGATTTAAAATTTTTCTATAGAAAAATCCACAGGATTACTTAAATTCATCATTAGAGGAAGTGGAAGTCAAAATTCACATGGTTGAAAAATCAATAAGCAAAACAATTTAACTACAGAAATATTCTGAACATAAGAGAACTCTACAAAGGAAAGCATACAGAAAGGAGAAAATAGAAAAATCATTTTACTCCTATTGTAAGCAGTTTGGTTTGCATATAGTGTACATCATCAATTCTAAATGTGTATTTGTTCCCATTTTAACATCTCCCAAATCCAAATGCATCTTACAATTGATAAGTGTGATTCAATGGAGGAAAAAAATAAAATTATATAGGTTTACAGAAATAGCAAATAGAAAGCACTAATGAAATTAGTACTAATACAAAGTACTAAAAATTCTGTAAGAGTGATAAAAGACAGAAAAATAGTTCTAAGTAAAAATGGAATAATCTTTTCAATAAATATAAAATTAAAATCTTAGGTGACTTTTAAAAAGTATTATGTGCTAATTTATTTTTTTTCAGTGTTTAACTGACTCATTCAAAGAGAATAATTTATTTTTAAATGGAATATAAAATTCACAAGAAAAAATGTATAAACATAAATGTTCAGTTTAACTAGAAACAATAAAATAAATGCACAAATGACAAACACATTTCAAAACAGTGTATAGTTGGCATCCAGAAGCTCTTGCTGACCTCCACCCATTTATTTCCTCCCCATCAGAGGTACTTTCCTGCATCTTAAGGGTTGAATGCTTTTTAATCTTAATTTTTAATTTCTTAATCTATATGACAAATGTTTCCTCACTGTTTTGAATTTCATCACTTGATACTTGCAGTAAGACTTAGAAAATTTAGAAGTTGCCCAAGAAAGTTTGACAGATTTCTTTCTTTTTTTTTTTATTTTAAAGAGGATAAAACCAAGGAAAATAAAACAGAACAAAAGCCATTATGGTAACTATTGTTGGTTTCCTAAGTGACATAGGGGTACGAAACTCCCAACCTACAATATGTCCAGTACGAGTTCGTGTTCTCTAAAATCAAAGAATGAATTTTAGGAACAACGGAGGTTAAGAACAGAAATATTTGTTGAGAGAAAGAAAGCTTCTGTCTGAGAGGACAGAAGAGGTCCTGAGTGGGTTGCCAAAGATTCTGTCTTTTCTAGTGACTTTTATAGAGTAAAACCATGATGGGGAAAACTGGGAACTCTCAAGGCAGATGAGCGTGAGGTGGGACAGAACTGTGATCAACCAATAAGTTTAATTGTTTAGGTCAAATTGACCAAATCAGGGACAAATGGGAAAGTGAGTCACATAGCAAGTGAGCATTCTTAAGGATCAGTGACTCTTTCTGTAGGGGATTGGGATGGTAATTCCTGTCTTCTCAAGATGATTCATACCTAATTCCTCATGTTTATACTCAGGGTATGGTTGCATTTGTTTTGCCTTCTGTCTTGAGATCTGGCCCACAGCAAGAGGTGTGTGTCTCTTCCAAGGTCATAAGACATCTGGTCCTTTGTGTTGGCCTAGCCCTGTCTGACTGCCTATAATATTTCTAACTAACTCAGTTGCTTAAAACATAAGGTTTTGAAGTCCTGTATCACTTATGCTGGTTTATTTTTGATTGGTTTTATTCTTTTTTACGTGTTAATTTAATTGGAAGTCTATTTTTATTTCTTAGTGGTATATGGAATATTGATGCATCTTATCACCAGTAGTGTCCTGGAGTTGATGAAATACAGTATGAACTGAATTAACCTACACAATTATCTAAAAAGGAGCACATTATTGTCTTCATTTAAAAAATGATGACCCAGGCATGGTGGCACATGCCTATAATATCAGCAGTTGAATGGCTGAGGCAGGAAGATTGCTGCAAGTTGGAGGCCAACTTGGGCTACATAGTGAGTTCAAGGCCAGCCTGAACTACGTAGAGAAATCCTGTCTCAAAAATAAAAAAATAATAATAAATAATGATGAAATAGGCTGAGAGAAAATGAACAAAATTATAATCAGTAAATGACCAAGCCTGACGCCAAACCTGGGCTCCCTCAGCATCATTACACTGAGGGAAAAGACAGAGTGTGAAGCATCAGACTCCAGGCCTCAGGAACCTCAAGTGTTGACTGTTGACTGCCAACACTCGCCAGCTAAAGGTCTAACAAAAGCTAAGGAGGAAAATATCTAGAAACAATCTTTATTAAGTTAGAAAATCCTGTATAAGCATGAAATTTTCCACAATAAAAACTAAAAACAAGCTAAGCAGAGTGGTACACACCTGTAATCCCAGCACTTGGGAGGCTGAGGCAGGAAAATTACCATGAGGTTGTGACCACCTTGGGCTACATAGTGAGATCCTGTCTCAAAATAACAAACAAACAAACAAACAAAACAAAAAGTTAAAAAACAAATTTCAGCGAGGTTGTGAGTTCAATCCCCGGTGCCGGTGCCGCAAAACCAACCAACCAACAAACAAACAACAACAAAAAAACTTCAATCGGCACCATGCACAGTAGTACCTACGCAGAGGCTGGGGCAGAAGGATCACAAGTTCAAGGGCAGCCTGGGCTACAACTAAAAACAAAACAAATTTAAGTCAGAGATGGACACGCTGGTCTTCTTGAATTGCAAGCGTTTTGCAGTTTCTCATCAGAAACAGCAGAGAACTTTTATGGGCATAGATCGAAGTCACCTTTCCTTCTCCAGAGGAGCCAGCCAAAACTGGCTACCTAGGAACAAGAGTGAGGCTCATAGCACGATGGGCAGAGAGAAGCTCACCATGAAGGGCTGTTTTCTCAGCAAAGCTGACATCCCTAGAGTTACAGGCAACTGAATTAGTTAGAAATATTATAGGCAGTCAGACAGGGCTAGGCCAACACAAAGGACCAGATGTCTTCTGACTTTGGAAGAGACACACACCTCTTGCTGTGGGTCAGATCTCAAGACAGAAGGCAAAACAAATGCAACCACACCCTGAGTATAAACATGAGGAATTAGGTATGGATCATCTTGAGAAGACAGGAATTACCAACCCAATCCCCTACAGAGAGAGTCACTGATCCTTAAGAATGCTCACTTGCTATGTGACTCACTTCCCTTCTTGTCCCTGATTTGGTCAATTTGACCTAAACAATTAAACTTATTGGTTGATCACAGTTCTGTCCCACCTCACGCTCATCTGCCTTGAGAGTCCCCAGTTTTCCCCATCACGGTTTTATTCTATAGAAGTCACTAGAAAAGACAGAGGCTTTGGCAACCCACTCGGGACCCCGTCTGTCTCTCTCTCAGACAGAAGCTTTCTTTCTCTCAACAAATATTTCTGTTCTTAATCTCCATTGTTCTTAAAATTCATTCTTTGACTTCAGAGAACATGAACTCGTACTGGACATATACTAGGTCAGGTATTTCGTTCCCCTATACAACTAGAACAAAAACATTTTCAGATCTTCAGAGTCTTAGAAAATTCACCAATCCAATGTCTTTACTCCTATTTTGCTCGAAGACATTTGTATTTTAAAACAACTGGATATGTGTTATTTTAAAGCACCTGGGTAAGGTTCTTACTTGTGCCAGGCCCTGGCCTAAGGCCTTTATGATGTTATCTTATTTAACCTTCATAACTACTCTATACAGCAGATTTTCTAATCTGCATTTTACTGTCACAGTTCGAGGCATAAAATCAAGCAAATTGTCCAAAGTCACGCAACCAATAAGGGCTGGAGCCAGAATTTAAGCCTAAATCATGTCACTCCATGGTGTGTGATCGTTTATTTGCTTTTGTTTTTGTTTTTTTGAGACTGTGTCTCAAGGCTGACCTTGAGCTCACTATGTAGCCCAGGCTGACCTTAAACTTTCAGTGATCCTCCTGCCTTAGGCTCCTGAGTGCTGGGATTACAGATGTGTGCCACCATGCCTGGCTCACAATGTGTGATCTTGCAGTTTGCTCTTCTGCCTCCTCTCCTTGTCAGATGAGACTGTTGCAGAAACCCAGTACTGAACTAACAGGAAGATGTTTCACACCAAGTAGTTGGAAGACAACTTTTTATTATGCTAGTGGGCTGGTGGGAATCAGTTCCAAATAACCGGCCCTGAGTCAGCTTTGGGTTTAGTTTATATAGGATGCAAGCAGGAAGCACAAAAGCAGATAGCAAGTTATTATATAATTGGTTACATGAATCAAGTCGTATGTTGTCAGGCAGATTTGTTTTGAGCAGGTCAGTGAGAGGGGTTGTTTATCATAAGGTGAGAGAAAATAGGGAGGGAGCTGGGGTTGTGGGGGTGGTTGAAACTAAGCTTGTCCTCGACTAGTCTATCTTGGTTGGACAGTCCTTGAAAATAGAATATGTTTACATGTCAGATAGTGCAGGCAGACCAGATGTATGCAGTCAGACCAAGCCAGGTCGGACTGCCTCTAAGGTGCTAGCAAGGTCAGTCAAGGCTGAGTCTAATGGCACAACTATATGGAAGGCTGGGTGAGCACATCTTGTCTTAACAGAGCATCAGACTGTTGATTTTTAATTTTTCTGTCACAAGACCAGAGTGAATCAGAAATGGAATTTGTAAAGAAGAAATTGTTAAAAGTACATGCTGACTTAATGGGAGGAAGGAGAGGAGAAAGAAAGAGAATAAAGGAGGGAAAGATTGATGTCTGAAGACAGTAACCTGGACACTTAAGCATATGGGTTATTATTATGGCATCTAACAAGCTGCTCAGTGTGCCCTGACTTAAACAAATCTGTGTCCTCTCCACGTCTCTTTATTTGACAACTTCCTGGACTTTTGTTACTTAAATAATCTAACATATAGTTCAGTTATACTGGGCCAAGAAAGTGCATGCTTTTATGGGGGTCAGAAAAATAGAGACCAAATTATGACATATGATAACAGGTTCAGAAATCAGGCACGATGGTGCACACCTGGAACCCCAGCTCTCTGGGAGGCTGAGGCAGGAGGAAGGCAAGTTCAAGGCCAACCTGGGCAAGTTAGCAACTTAGCCAGACCATGTCTCAGAATAAAAAAAAAATTTTTTTTAAGGGCTGGGGATGTAGTTCAGTGCAAAGGCCCAGATTCAATTTTCAGTCACGCACACGGCAGATTTAGGAAGTTCGTGAGAATTTTAGAGAATCCCAGATTTGACCCTGGAAAGGGAGACATGTTGGTTTGCAGGGCTTACGTCAATCACACTTCTCTGAAAAGTGTTGCTTCTCAGTTGGGAAGAGGTCACGTATGGGGAGAATATCACCCAAGGGGCCCAGAGATTTTGAAAAAAGACTTGGGTTAGCACAGTGGCATTTGGTGTAGACTCTCTGCTCAGCTACCTGCTCCCCTTGCCTGGAGCTTCGGCCAGGGCAGGGTAGAGCCATAATCCTAGGGAAGACAGCGTTATTCCCTGTGCTTCTCAGCCTCCTCAGGAACGAGTCTTTCTGCCTTTAGCTTCTATTTATACCCACAATACTTACCCTTTCAAGGAGAGGTCACCCAATAGCAGTTACCTTGTCATGCACTTCCTGAGAATATACAAATCATAAAGGCTTTTAAAAATCTCTTCTCTTCTTTGGCATTGAATTATTTTCCAAAATAGGTATCTTCCTCCTTCTTTCTCCTGACTGCCTTTCTAAAGTTTTACTAATTTTTTTTTTTTTTTTTTTTTTTTTGCCAGTAGGTCTTTTTCTTGTAAGTCCACACATTTGTTCTAATTATAAACTACCACACATGGTGACATATATTTCTTTCCTAGGCTGAATTCCAGAAAGCAGTGACAAAGAAAGAAAGAAGAGCTCCATAAAAAAGCTGAATTTATTCTAGGGGATGGCAAGTAGCTGTTATATTTTTAAAGAAATCCAGCAGATAGGAAAAATAATTATTTCTAGCTAAGCAGGCCCCAGTGGGATTCTCCTTCCTGCTAAATTGCAAGTTTCTCTGTGCAAGTAATATATTCTAGTCAGGTTTTTATTTTTATTTTTATTTTTTTGTTTTTATTTTTGTTTTTTGTGCTACTAGGAACTGAACCTAGGGCCCTTATACTGAGTTACATCTTTGTCCCTTTATTTTTTTAATTTTCAATTTCAATTAATTTTTTAAATTTTTTATTTTTTGAGACAGAGTTTTGCTACGCAGTTCAGTCTGGCCTTGAAATCACTTTGTAGCCCAGGCTGGCTTTGAACTCACAATGATCCTCCTGCCTCAGCATTCCAAGTGCTGGAATTACCAGTGTGCACCACCATGCCTGGCCCTTACTCCTTTAAAACATTTTTTTTTTTTTAAGTTTTAAAACAATGTCTTGCTAAATTTCCCAGGCTGGACTGGAACTTGGAATCTTCCAGCCTTAGTCTCCCAAAGTGCTGGGGTTACAGGTGTGCACCACACCATTTATATTCTCATCATTTTGTTATCTCACTCTTAGTGCCTTGCAATGAGTGTTGAACTGAATTAAGTTGCATTTAGTCAAATGAAAGGTGAGAACTAACAGCATTTCAGAGAAAGTCAGAGAAGTGAAGGACATCTTATATGACAGGTGTTGTAGTCAGGGGTTACATGGAGAACAACTACATACAGGATACAGGGTTTGTAATACTGTTTTATAATAATCACCCAAAGTTAAACAT
>RJWM01013786.1:21932-52419 GCA_004363535.1 Dasyprocta punctata
AAGAGTCCCACTAGAGACCCAAATGCATGACAATGCCTCCCACAGTACCAACTGGGAACCTAAGAGCCCCCAATAAGGGCTCACGCCAGTTTATTTACGGTTCTGTGCTGGGAAGGCCACAGGTCAGTGGTGGAACTAGAAAGTCTATGCCAGCAGGGTGAAGGAGCTGTGCAGTGGGTTGAGGGTTCTATGTAGGAGCTGAGAAGTCACGCTCAAAAGAAGAAACGGGGCTGCCCTGAAGAGCACCACAGCCATCCCCAACGGCGACGAGGTCCCACGCTCCTCCAACGATGGAGAACAGTTGAGCACAGGTCAGGGAGCCCAGCGTGACCAGGTTCTCCAGCACACAGCCTCCCCTCTGGAGCCAGGAAGCGATGCACGGTGTGAGGAGCAGAGCTCCCGCAACATGAACCACAGCCACTCTCACCAACGAGGTCCCGAGCTCCTCTGACGATAATGGCCGAATCCACATTGGAGAAGCCAGCGTGACAAGCACCTCCAGGAGAACCAGCGGTTCCAACAGCAACTCTTGGAAGAACCCACAACGCCTGGCTCTTCTTCCCCACGTCCCTATTTATGCTGGCAACTTTCTTCAGGTGGAACATCTTTAACTCAACACCAGCTGAATTAATTCAACTGGTGCTAAGTTGACCACCAGTTTGTAATCCATAACAACAGGTAACTTATTCAAAATGTTTATGTAGGACCAGGGATTTAGCTCAGTGGCGTAAGCGCCTGTTTGACAAGTACAAGTCGTGAGTTTGATCCCAGTATCCCCTCCTCAAAAAAAGTTTATGTGGTATCACTTTGCAGTATTTTTACTTAACAAAAACAAAAACAAACAACAAAAAAACCTCTTTCTTTCCTTCAAATTAAAAAAGAAGAAAGAAGAACATGCCTGGTGTGGTGGCTCACACCTGTAATCCCAGCATTTGAGGCTGGGGCAAGAGGAGCACCTCAAATTTGAGGCTAGTCTGGGCTACACAGTGAGTTCAAGATTAGTCTGAACTACATAGTTGGGCCTTGTCTAAAAAAAAACAAAAAAAATCAAAGAAAGGCATATCACCCATACTCCCATGATCCTGTAATTATTTAGTAATAGGACAATAACTGGTCTCAGCACTAAAAACAAAATGATGTGCTCTGAGTCTGCGGACAAAATGGTACGTTAGGGACTGAGAAACTTATGCATCAATAAAATGCTTCTCAACAGATATTTATCACTCTGTCATGTGATTTCTTGCACCATAATTTAATAAATTATTTATTTAGGTAAATTCTATTTTAAAATTGTTACAGTACTTTCATTTTAATTTTACACCCAGCTCTTATTTCTTTAGGATAAATTACCACAGGCAGACCTGCTTGTACAAAAGACATATGGGGTTCAAACTATGGACGTACTTTGGTTTTTTTTTTTTTTTTTTTTTGAGACAGCGTTTTGCTCTGTAGTCCAGGCTGGTCTTGAACTCACTATGTATCCTAGGGTGGCCTCAAACTTGTGGCAATCCTCCTGCCTCAGCCTTCTGAGTGCTGGGATTACAGGAGTGCCAACACACATATTTTAATATCCTTCAGAAAGGTTGTACTTCTGTGCATTCCCTCTTTGTGTCTTCTGTCCATTTAAAAGAAGAGTGAAGTATTTGTCTTACTGATTTGCAAATCCTCTTCATGTACTATAGATATCATGCCTTTGTCATAAATCATAAGAATATTCTTTCCAGTTTGTCTTTTTAACATTTATTATTATTTTTTTATTATTATTATTATTATTTTTTTTTTTTGCGGCAATGGGGATTGAACTCACATTGTCAGATAGGCTCTTAAGTCACTGAGCCAAACTCCCAGCCCTAGTTGTTTTTGGTTTTTTTTTGAAGTACCAGGGATTGAACTCACAACCTCGTGCCTGTCAGGCGCTTAAGTCACTGAGCCAAACTCTAGGCCCTGGTTTTTTGAGGCAGGGTCGCACTGTGTAGCTCAGGCTGGCCTTGCACTTGCGTTGTAGCCCAAGCGGGCCTCGAATTCACAATGCTCCTCCTACCTCAGCCTCCTGAGTGCTGGGATTAAAGGCGTGCGCCACCATGCCTGGCTTAACATTTTTTGTTTTATATTTAGGTGAACAGAAGTTTAAAAGTTTTATATAGTCAAATCTGCCAGTATTTGTATTTTGTGGATTTGGTCTTTGGTGTTATGTGAAGAAAGGCATTCCTACTCAAAAGCAGATTTTTTTTTTTTTTTTTTTTTTTGAGACAGGGTTTCACTATGCAGTTCAGGCTGTACTAAAACTTACTTTTTAGCCCAAGCTGGCCTCAAACTCACAGAGCTCCTCCTGCCTCAGCCTCCTTAATGCTGGAATTACAGGCATGAACCACCACACCCCAAAGCAGACAATCTTCACTTGAATCTTATTCTAGTTCTTTTATAGCTTGGCCATGTTGTTTTTTTCTTTCTCTTCCTCATCTTTTTAAATATATAGCTTTATTCTTTCAGGTATATAGGTAGTTGAAAGGTTTTTGCCCTAGTATAAATTACTGTACAATTATGGTGATGGTCTAATATGGCAGAAGGCCAAAGCAGGAAACTTTACGCTTCCTCTTCCCCTTCAGCCTTAATTGTAACTTTCTTTCCCATTTGCACGCGAAGAAAATTCCAATCAATTCCTCACATGTCATCAATGCCCGCCCCATGGGCCACTTCCAATCAGAGGTTATATAACCCTCTACCTCTCTGTGTCTGGTAGGAGGAGAAAGCCGAACCCTGTGGGTTATGGCTCCTCTCCACGTCCTCAATAAATGGCCACTTTCTCTGTCCTTCTGCTTCTCTATTGCGCTGGAAAACTCTAACAGCAGTGAACATATAATCTAACTCTGATAAATAATATTTAAGAAATCTTTTCTGGCCGGGCGTGGTGATTTGGGAGGCTGAGGTAGGCGGAGTGTTGTGAGTTCGAGCCCGGCTTGGGCTACAACGCGAGCGCAAGGCCGACCTGAGCTACATAGTGCTACCCTGCCTCAAAAGACTAGGGCCAGGAGTTTGGCTCAGTGGCTTAAGTGCCTGTTTGTCAGGCGTGAGGTTGTGAGTTTGATCCCCGGTGCTGCAAAAAAAAAAAAAAAAAAAAAACAAAGAAATCTTTTCTGAAGAATTGCATATTTTACCCATTAATATGAAGCATATCTTCATCTAGTATCTTTACAGGTATCTCTATCTATAATGGGGTCTGTTTATGGGACCTCCAAATCTGCTTATATTTATCTGTCTACTATATTGGTAATATATAGCATGTAATATTTATTGAGTACTTACTGTGTTTTCAGGATTTCATGTGCGGTGCTGGGGATCAAACCCAGGGCCTTGTGCATGCAAGGCAAGAGCTCTACCACTGAGCCACATCCCCAGCCTGATTTTCAGGCTTTTATAAGAGCTTTCTCTTCACATCAACTATGCTGAGGCAGATTTGCCTTGAAATTAATGAAGCTAAAGTTCTGAGATTTTCTCTTGCACAAACCTCCTCTAAGGCATAAGAGGGGCCCCAGCAATATCTTTACACAATGTACGATTTGCAAAGTGCGGCATTTTAAAACAGATAATTAAAACTGCTGCTTCTGAATGGTCTTCCATGATGATTTCCCCACCATCCCCGTGACCTCTGGCATTAAGGAGAAGCTGTGTCAGGGAGACAATGAGTTAGGTCTTGGAGGAATTCTCGTGCTAGTGATGTTATAGCAAGAGGTTCCAGGAATATTCCTACCGCCTACTGGTGTGAGTTAGCCGACATCACGACAGGAAGAAACAGGGTCAGCACATTTATTATAATATAAATAGATCCTCAGGGACCCAGCTCTAGAGCACACAAGTAGTAGACAAAAACAAGGTTAATGATATAGAGCACCAGAAGTTAGCCTGTGAAAAAGTCTTCCAACTCATCAAAGTATAAGTTTATAAATAGAGAACTTGGTTCTTATTAATCCCTGATGAAAAAGAAATCTACTGTCAGAATATTCTTGACAGTTCAAGGATTACAGTTATGGTTAGACACACCCCTCCTGTGAAAAAAAAAAATCACACACAGCTAAATTCATCAGGACTGCTAACATTTGGTCTAGTGCATACAGAAAAGAAATGTCAAGAGGGTGTCCTAGGTTTCAGAGCTATCCTTAAAAGTTGCATATTCCCAAAGGCTGGGGAGGTTGGTCAGAGGAAGAGTATTTGCCTAGGATGCATAAGGCCCTGGGTTCAGTCCCCAAGTTCATGAAGTTGAAGAAACTTCTTTAAAAAACCAGAAAAAATGTTTTGGTAATGCTGGAAGAAAATATAATTTCTAGGAAATTATATTCCCAAATCATTTTCACATAAGGAAACATAAGAGTATGAAGTTGAAACTGCAGGAAGACAGTATTATGGAAGTTCAAGCAGTTGCATAGTGAAAAATATAACGAATTTGTTGTTATCTGAATTTGTTTTGTTCATGGTATTATTCAGCTTTTTTAAAATGTATGATTTGTTATGATGTTTTTTCTCATCATAAATCTTCTTCTAATTTTTCTGATACTTTCCAACACTTCGGTAAGTCTGAAAAAAAAAAAAAAGGCTGGGCATGGTGCAAATGGCCATAATCACTGCATTTGGAGGCCAAGACAAGAGGATTGCTGTGACTTCAAGGCCAGCCTGGGGTATATAGCAAGTTCAAGGCCACCCTGAACAATACAGTGAGATGCTGTCTCAACAAAACTAAACAAACAAAAAAACCCCAAAAATGTCTGAAAGATTTGTGCAAAACATACTGTGCACCCCAATTTTCTAATCTTGCGTTCTTTTTCATAAATAGGCCTCCTTCATCATAGAAGTTTCAGACCCATAAAACCTGGGTCCACTCCTGATTTTATGGTAGTTATATTTATATTGTAAAATAATAAATGTACAGAGAAGAAAAACAAAGCAAGGGCAAAACTATACTTTCTCACATGGTTAGGAAGTATTGACCCAGACAGTTTCTAAACTAAAATGCTCCGTTACATTTTGTATGATATGAGCTCTATAGCTCATTTTAATTTGTTTTTCTAATCTTCCCTTTTCATTAAACTATACGATTTGAAGAGCTTTGCATACTAATACATAAAATGTTACTCAATTCTTTAAATGACTGTATAATGTTCCTTTATATGAATATATCATGATTTAACCAAGTCTCTCTCAATGGGTACTCTCATATTTTAGTATCACAACTGAAGTTGGAGAGGTATTCATGTACTTAGTAGTTTCGCAAAAAAGAATATATATTTGGAGGAGAGGTGTGCTGGGAATTAAACCTGAAGTTATATCCCCAGATCGTTTTTTATTTTTTGAGACGTGATCTCTCGAATTTGCTAAGTTGCCCAGGATGGAGTCAAACTCCTAAGTTGCCCAGTATGGATTTAAACTCTTCCTGCCTCAGCCTCCCATAGTGCTGGGATTACAGGCATGCACCACTATACCCATCTATTATGTGAACATATTTGAATAGGCTAAATGTTCAAGAAAATAACTTGTTTTGGTTAAAGAATATATAGAAATGTCTTTTGGTACCTGAGTCAAGCTATCTATATTTGAGGTTCTAATTACCAGCATCATTTCTTTTTATTGAACTACCTTTAAATTAATAAATTTCACTTGGTTGTAGTTAATTATGCCTTTAATTGGTACTAAATTTTACCTGCTATTAGTCTGAGATTGTCATATTGTATTCACATACAGTATGATGTTGATGATTTGTTTTCTTTGAGCTACCAGCTTTGACATTACAGTTAAGCTAACTTCACAGTGTGAACTGAAGCATCAGCTATGCTCACAATAGTTTATTTGGCATGTAGTCTTTGATGTGAAAGCATTTCACTCTGGGACTTCTTGGTAAGGAACAATTTTCACAATGTATTAAGTGGGAAAACAAGTTTTAGAACACTATAGGTCAGGGCTGGCAGTTTGGATCAGTGGTTTAAGTGCCTGCCTGGAAGGTGTGAGGTTGTGAGTTCAATCCCCAGTATAAGAAAAAAAAAGCTAGAACACAATGGGTAGTATGATCCCATTTTTATTTTATAATAAATTATATACAAGTGTAAATGTGTGTGTTTTATGATTTTAGCTTTTACATTTAAGTCTATGATCCACTTTGGACAAATTTTTGTATATGGTGTGAGGTAGTGGTTCACCTTTATCCTTTTGCATGGGACTATCTAGTTGTCTTAGTATCATTTGCTGAGAAAACTATTCTTTCCCCCATTAAATGGTCTTGCATCCCTGTTCAAGATCAACTGACTACAGATGTCTACATTTATTGATGGATTCTTAATTCCTTTGCATATGTCTATCAGTTATAGTTTAGAACTGGAAATAAGTCCCAAAGACTCATCTGTTAAAGGTTTCATCCTGGTTCTGTTACAAGGTGGTGGAGCCTTTAGGAGACTGAGTTTATGAAGTTTTAGGTCACTGGGGACATGCCCTCAAAGGGGGTTTTGAGACCCTTGTCTTCTTCTCTGTTCCTCCTAGTCATGTGGCAAATGGGCTTGTGCTAAGCAAGCAGCCACAAAGTGCTGCCTTCTCACAGGCTCAAACAGATGGGGTCAATTAGTCATGGGCTTAAACATCTAAACTGTGAGCCAAAATCAACCTTTCCTCTTTATAAATTTATCATCCCAGGTTATTTTGTCATAGTAACAGAAATATGACTAATGCTATCATTATGCCAGTACATAATGTCTTAATTCCTGTAGTTTAGTAGTAAATTTGGAAATCAGAAAAGGGAACTTGGTTCTTTTTCAAGATTATTTTTTCTATTGAGGGTTCTTTGCATTTTCATACAAATTTTAGGATTAGCTTATCAGTTTCTACAAAAGGCCAGCTGGGAGTCTGACAAAGTTTATGTTGGATCTGTAGATCAATTTAGACACCATCACCACCCCAACAATATTGTCTTCTGATTCATGAATTTGTTGTGTCTCATAATTATAGCTTATATCTGGATGTCTCTCTAAAGCCTCATGTGCTCATAGGTGGGGCTTTTTGGAGGTGGCTTGATCTAGGCTGTATGACGCTGGGATCCAGGGTGTGATGCTGGGATTTAGGGTGCATAATTAGTCTTCTTGTTAGTTTAGCATAGTTCTGGGTGTGAAAAATGGGAAGACCTATACTGCATGTGGATGGCACCACCAAAAGGTGGGTAGCCTGCAAAGGATATAAGGGAGAGGCAGGCTGCTGCTGCTGCCGCTGCTGCTTGCTTCGCTGCCTTCTGTTTGCCCTGCCACACCACAGACTGTTTTTTCTCTGCAATGCCCCTCTGCCCTGCCACCCTGCTTTGGAGCCAGCCAACTATGGACTGAAACCTCTACGAATTGTGAACTTAACAAACCTTTCCTCTTTTAACTTTGGGTATTGGGTATTTTGTCTCAGCAACAATAAAAGTAACTAAGATAATTCTTATTTATTTAGAATTTGAATATTTTTCAAAATGTTTTGTCAGTTTTAGTTAGAACTTGTGTACTTCTTAAATTTATTCCGAGCTGCTTAAATTTTGATGTTATTGTAAATGAACCCATTTAATTTCATTTTGGATTCTTCCTTACTAGCATATGGAAATGCAATAGATTTTTGTATATTGATTGTATACCTTGCAATCTTTAACCTTATTTCTCCTAGTAGTTTTTGTGTATGTGTACATGCACATGTGTAGAAAGGATTATGTATCCTGCAAATTTTGATAGTTTTACTTCTTTTCTTCCAATCTAGATGCTTTCTATTTCTTTTTCTTGCCTTATTGACTGGCTGGACCCTCTAGTACAATGTTGAATACAGGCAGTGAGGGCTGACATTCTTGTCTTATTCCTGATGTTAGGGAGAAAATATTGTCTTTTTCCATTAATTATAAGATTAACCATGAATGGAGCCAGACGTGGTGGGGCATGCCTTTAATCCCAGCACTCGGGAGGCTGAGGTAGGAGGAGTGTTGTGAGTTTGAGGTCGGCTTGGGCTACAACGTGAGTGCAAAGCCGGCCTGAGCTATATAGTGAGACCCTGCCTCAAAATACTAGGGCTGGGAGTTTGGCTCAATGGCTTAAGTGCCTGTCTGGCAGGTGCGAGCTTGTGAGTTCAATCCCCAGTGCCATGAGGAAAAAAAAAAAGATTAACTATGAATGGTTCTTAGGCCCCTTATTAGGATAAGAAAGTTTTCTTCTATTCCTAGTTTGAACACTTTTCAATGAAAGAATGTTGGACTTCGTTAAATGTTTCTTCTAAATACATTGAGATAATCATATATCTTTGTCCTCTATACAATTTACATGGTGGTGCATTCCATTGACTGGTTTCAGATGTTCCTGGGATATATCCCTCTTGATCATAGTATATAATACTTTTGCTATGTTGATGGATATAGTTTGCTAACATTTTGTCAAGAAATTTTGCATTTATGTTAGCCAGAGACATTCGCCTGTAGTTTTCTTTTCCTGTACTGTTTTTGTCTAATTTTGATCTCTTTTGCCCCCTCAGCGGTACTGGGACTGCAAGCAGGGCTTCACACGTGCTCAGAAGACACTTTACCACTGAGCTACATCCTCAATCTTTCTGAAGGGCATTTTGTTGTATCCTTCGCCATTTTTTGTTTTCTTTTCACTTATTTGGTCTTGGGATTTGTAGCAACTCCTTCAACTTGTAGTTTGATGTATTTCAACAGTTTGGGAATATTTCCAGCCAGTTGATTCTTCAAATGCTATTCTGTGACGTTCCTGATTTTCTTGGTATTGTTTCAATATACATGGATTAATCCATAATGGATTCATTCATGTTTGCGCATGAGTAAGTCACTTGTTCTTAGCTTTCCACCCTTTCTGTTCTCTCTGTATATGTTTGGACAGATTTGTCTCCCTACATTAATCCTCTGTACCGCTGTGTCCAATTTGCTATTAAACACAAATTATTTAGTCATTAACTTTTATAGTACTTCTCAGAATTTCCATTTGGCCCTTTTTTCACAGACTGTAGTCCTCTGGTAAACGTCTTCATCTTTATTTTCCTCATCACATAAATCACAGTTGTTCTTAAGTCTCTATCTGACAGAAGAAATTTATTTTCTCTCTCAGCATGTCTCATAATTTTATTTTTTTCTTGACAACGCTGTAAAAGAAAACATTTAGGCTCTGGGTGACACCTCTGTTCAAAAGGATCACCCTGATGATGTCAAGGATGATTTTTGTTTTTGTGGTACAGGGCTTTTGCACCAAGCTACATCTCCACCCTTTTTTTTTTTTTTTTTTTAAGACAGGGTATCGCCATATCGTTAAGTTGTCCAGACTGGGCTCGAATTTAGCGATTCTACCGCCTCAGCCTCTAGAAGTGCTAATATTTTAGACGTTTGCCACCACACCCGCAAAGTGTGAGTTTCTAGCTCTCTAAACTCCGGCCTTTCCAGCGGCACCTGGCTGGTCCAGCACCGCCTCTGTCCGCTGCACGCCTCAGCACTGCTGCCTGGCGGGGGCGCGCCTGCCTCCAGGAGGCGGAAGGACGTAGGGGCGCGCTGGCAGAGGAGGCCTTGGGCGCGCGGGCCGCGGGAAGGAAGCGCCGCGGGCGCGCGCGGGCGCCGGAAGCGCCCTCCCGGAAGGCGGGGGGTGGCGCCGCTGCGGCCGGCGCTGTGGGCGGTGGGCTGGCGGGAGTGTTCGACGCAGGCCGCAGCTCGCAGCTCAACTATGGCTTCCCCTTTAGGGCCGGCCGCGGCAGGGGAGCCGGCGCCGGAGAACGAGGCGGAGCCCGGGCCGCCAGTGTCGCCGCCGCCGCCGCCACCGCCCCTGCAGCGCGAGCCGCTCTACAACTGGCAGGCGACCAAGGCGTCGCTGAAGGAGCGCTTCGCCTTCCTCTTCAACTCGGAGCTGCTGAGCGACGTGCGCTTCGTGTTGGGCAAGGGCCGCGGGGCGGCGGGCGGCCCACAGCGCATCCCCGCACACCGTTTCGTGCTGGCGGCCGGCAGCGCTGTCTTCGACGCCATGTTCAACGGCGGTATGGCCACCACGTCTGCCGAGATCGAGCTGCCCGACGTGGAGCCCGCCGCCTTTCTGGCGCTGCTCAGGTGGGGACCCGGGCCGCACCGCAGGGAGAGGCCGGGCGTCCGCTGGGCGGGACCCGGGAGGCGGCGGCCCGACGGGGCAGGTGGCTCAGCCTGCTTGTGGGAGCGCGTGGCCCCGGAGCTTTGGAGCTGCGGCCGCCGTGCAGTGGAGTTTGCGTCTTGGCTAATCGAGGATAGCTGATGGGCATCGCGTTGGTGGGAGCGGACGGAAGAAGTAGTGTGGCACTACTGACCCTTGCAGTCCTTACGCCTGGATGAACTGCCAACTCCCTGGAGACTTTGTGTGTTTCATTATACCATGGTGGTTTGGCAGCCCGAGAAGAAAGTTGTTTTCAGAGTAGCGAAGTCTTAAGTAATTGTGAAGCAAAAGCAGGCAGGTCCGCGGGGCAGAATAGATATGTCCACAGGCTCACGAAGAGCAGAAGGAAGTTAGGTACGAAGTTCACACAAGTGGAAAGAAATGCCAAGGACCACGGGGTACATAATTAGGAGAGAAAAAAATACAGTGTTAAAACTCATAAGTGAATAAGGAAATGGAAATTAAAACAATAGAGTACTTTTCCCCTGCTTCTAGCCCAATAAAGAGTTTTGAAAATAACATCTGGGGTGGGGAAGGTATCTTCTGACACAGATTTTCCCTTTTAGAAAATAGTGTGGTGCTCTCGATGTTTTCCTCACACTTAGGAAACAATCTACTATTGAACAAAGTTCTGTACAAAAACATTTATGGCAGCATTATTGACGAAGAAGGCAGCTACATGTAGGAAAGGATGAGGGAAACAGTAGGTCCACTTGATGGAAAGAAAATGCTGTCACTAAATATGATACTTAAATGAAGACCAGGTAATGGTATGTAACGTTTCTGGCAAATAGCATTGGAAATTATGTGCACCATGATTCCCAACTGCGAAATGAAACTGAATGAGCATTGTATACCTAGAGACAAGGGGAGAGGAAAACACCAGAATGCTCAGCCAAGGAATGTTAGTGTGGTAAGATGACGTGGGGCTTGTTTGTTTTTGTTTTTTGTACCGGGATCGAACTCACAACTTCGCATTTGCCAGGCAGGCGCTTACGCCGCTGAGCTAAGCTGAGCTAAATCCCCGAGTCAGGGGGCCTGTTTTTGTTTCTTTTCTCTTTACGTGTGTCATATTTTCTGTAATTCAGTTTTTATAAGGAGGGAAAAGCAACTCAGAAGCTAGGAAAAGGTCATTTTGATTTTTAGTTGGAGGTTGACTAGGAGGATGGGGTGTAGCACCTTAAATGTGGGCCAGTGGCATTGTGTTTTACAGGGATACTTGTTAGTGTGTAGATTCCATCTCATTACTGAGTTTGGAGTCAGGCCTTGAGAACATTGTTTAATACCTTGGAGTAATACTTACATTGGCTAAATCTGAGAACCACTGATCTAAAAATACTGCTAGGTATTTTTCTTTTTTAAAAAAAATACTGAGATTGCTAGATAGAGCAAAAATACGTATTGCGTATTTTCAATGAGGCTAATCCTTTCCCTTTAATAGAACTTAATTCTAGAGTCCTCGAAATGTAGCTCTGTGCAATTTGATTTCTCATTTTCTATTTTTGGTGTATTATATTTTCATGGTGCTCATCATTCGTGGTCTGGTTATTGTTCTATTGTGAAATTGATATCCAGACTGATTTTAAGAGAATGACTGGTTGTGAAATGTAGATGCTAGTATTGTGGGGCAAAAAGGTATTTTATAGATTACTTGCTAAATTGGAAGATCAGAGTAGCTGGGGCATACTTTTATTGTGTTTATGACTTGAATTAGTGAATGTTGCTTAGTGGCTTTTGGAGTTAGGTTTGAGAAACCGACTTTTAAATGACACTCTTCAGTTGTTCATTTGATAAGTACTGTGTTCCAGTCTCTGTTTTTGGTGTTTGAGATACAGGAGTAAACAAGAAAAAGTCTTGACTGTAAAGCATACTCTAGTGAGGTGGCACTTGGGTATAATATATTGTTAAATAGTAATGAATGTTTTGAAGAAAAATGATCAAGCCATGAGGGAAGGAGCATTCTAAAGCATGTTAGGCCATAGGTTTCTCCTGCTGGAGAAACTGCAAGAGTAAGCCAGGTGTGATTCAAGCAAAGATGAGATCAAAAA
This sequence comes from Dasyprocta punctata, assembly GCA_004363535.1. Lineage (NCBI taxonomy): Eukaryota > Metazoa > Chordata > Mammalia > Rodentia > Dasyproctidae > Dasyprocta > Dasyprocta punctata. Next base: position 34,141 of record RJWM01013786.1, read on the forward strand.
GAGCCCAGGCAGGGCATCAGGGACTGAGGCAGGGCTTTGAGCTTTGTCTGGTAAGCGAGGGAAATCCTGTGGACAGCTTTGAAGAGGGGCGTGCTGTGATCCGATTGGTATTTTATATAAGTGATTCTGGCAGCTGTTTGGAGATTTAGACAGCAGGTTGAGGAAAATAGGAAGTAGGGTGATGAATTAAGAGGCTTTTACCACTAGTCCAGGTAAGAGATGATAGTGAGTTGCACAGGGAGGTAGCAGAGGATATGATGAAAGTGGTCAAATTCTGGATATGTAATAAAGGGCTTCCAAGACATTGAAGTAGGGACGTAGAATAGACAGATGTGAATCTGGGGTTTAGGGAAGATCTGGTAGGATGTAAATTTGAAAGTTAGATGAATGATATGTAAACAGTGAGGCCAGATGAGATTACCTTGAAAAGGGGGTTTACATTGTGAAGAGATACGAGGATGAGCCGTTTGGCCTTTCATTGTGTAGAGATATAGCTGAGGAAGAGGAGTAGGAAACAAATGGGGCATCTGTCAGGGCAGTTAGGAGAGAAAGCAAGGAGTATGGCATCAAGATCAAGCCAAAGGAAATGTTTCAAGAGAGAGATTGGAAAATGATGTCCACCATGAAAAGTGGGCAGCTGTGTTAAATGCTGTTGAACATTGGGTAAAATGACATTGAGTTGATTATTAGTTTTGATGAGATGGAAGCTATTGATAACTATCAAGAATAATTGCAACTGATTGAAGTAAATGGGGGAGAAAATGGGAGGTAAGGAACAGGAGACAGCTAGTATAAGCAATGCCCTTAGGAGTTTTGTTACAGAGGGACGCAGATAAATGAGGGGAGGCTGAAAGGGGGTATGGGTGCTTAGCGTGTATCCTCCGCTGTGAGTCTGCTCTCCAATAATACATGACATTACGAGCTCCAACTTCATGCCCTTAGGATTTTACTCACTTCAAAACCCTCATATCCACCTGGATCTTCTCAAAAGAATGTCCAGGACCCATGCAGATGGACATTAGTAATGTCATCAATAAAAAGCTCTTTGTTAAATGAGTGCTCACTGTGTGCCATTTACTGTTCCTGAGCACCTTATGTAAACTCCTTTAAATTCTGGAAAAGTCCTTTGAGGCAGGCACACAGTAGTATCCCCATATCAGGCAGCTTTTATCATAATGCTATAAATCAAAAATCCTAGAAATCAGGGCTTAAAAACACACTAATGTGTTCTTGTTCATGACTCTGTGGTCAGCTGGGAAGTGACTTACGAGTTTGACTTCAAGTTGTAGTTTGGTTCCGGTCTGTTCTATAGATTGCTCATTCTTTTGGACCATTCCAGAGGATTCTACTCTCCCTATTTTTTTTTCCTACCTTCAGCAGGATTACTGTCTGTAGATTCCATTCATGCTGTTAATAGTTACTCACATTCTCATGGTTTCCCTGAATCTTTTAATGGCTTGTCTTTGCCTACAGGGTAAAGTTTAACACATTACAGGTGCAGGCAAGCAGTTGTGATTCGATCTGTTTTTTTCTGCCATCCCCACCCATCCACTCTGGTCCCAATCCTGATGGCCTCAATTCTGATGGCCTTGTTTACGTGACTGATTTCAAGGCTTCTTCACTTCCATTACAGTCTTCCTACCTAAAAGATTGGCACATGTAGTTAGTATTCTTCAGGTGCCTTCAATTTGACCTCTTATACAGCATCACTTAATTCTGTCCACAGGCGAAATTGTGTACTGGCCCATCTAATCACTCCCAACATGTTTTGGTTATCTGTTGTCATAGAACAAGCCACTCTTAAAACCTAGTGGCTTAAACAAGGGCTTTATTATCTATCTTTCACAGTTGTGTGGGTTTCTGGGATCACCTCTGTGGTTCACATAGCCTGTTTCTGGTTTCTCATACAGCTGTACCAGGTATTATCTGGGGCTGGAGTCATCTGGAGGTTAGGCTCAGATCCAGGGTGGCTGAGTGTCGTCTTTTCGTGTAGTCTCGATCCTCTCCACAGGCCTTCTCCAGCTGGTCTGTTCAGCAGAATAGCTTGATCCCTTGGCCAGTGGTTCCCTTGAGAGCACACAAACAGGAGCTGCCAGGCCTCCTTAAGGTGTAGGCCCCGGACTGGCAGTGTGGCAGCACCAAGTTCAGTTGATTAAGTGGAGTCACACTCAGCCAGCTCAGATTCCTTAGGGAACAAATCTGTGTAACAGCATAAATTCTGGAAGGTATGACTTCTTGGGCACATCTTAAGAAATTAGTTACTATATAGTGGTGCTTAATGGATATTTTCATTACCTAATCATTTCATTATCAGACTTCTTAAGTTTTTTTAATAGGCAAAGCTATATATGGTTGTCTAGGATCCATCACAATGTCTGATAACATACTGTATAGTTGCTCAACTTTTCTTTGTTGTGGTGGTGGTGGTGCTGGGAATTGAACCTGGAGTCAAAGATCCTCATACAAGATCTTATGGGGTTTTTTCTAATATGAAATCAAATTTTCATGTTAGCCTTAAAAAAATTAATTATATGAAATGCAACCTGAATTTTCTCTTTTTGGCAAACCACCGTTGGGGAGAAAACAGGAGTGGTATGATGATGTAATCATTTTCTTGTGTTCTTATTGTTGGGGATTGTATGTGAGAGCTTACACAGTCACTTTCAAGATGAATCATGGATTTTTAAGTGAATTTTTTTTTTTATTTTAAAGATAGTAAAATCCAACAAAACAGACCAAAGTCAATCAAAGCAAAGCAGTAGAATTGGTACAGAACTTCAAAGCGGGATACTAGGAAAACAATAGCTACTACAGTATATCTTGTTATCTTCACAATAGTTGTCCATTCCATCAGGTACAGCAAAATCAGACCAAGAACAAAACAGAATAAAGCCAATCAAAACAGAATATTGAATAAAGCAAAACAGTGAGAACAATATTGGGCCTCAAGGCAAGATAGAAGGAAATCCCCCATGTTTGCTACATTGCATACTGTCATCCTCCGGAGAGATGCTCAGACTGCCGGCCCTAAGCCTGCAAAATCAACCAAACAATACAAGCATTTAGTTGCTTTATGTACTTTAATTGCTATCAGCTTAGCCTGTCCTCTGAACCAGCAGGTTGCTTGGGGGGGTTGATTCTTAGCCCTTGCACAGGTAGGCTCATGGGAGGCGCTGACTTTTCTCTTCCTGGACCCGTTTCGCTGCTTAGCAGGAAGGCTGACTAGTTGTCTTCTGGTTGGATCCTCCCTGACCCAGCATGGTGGGTTCTGATTATATTTTATTTTTTAATTTTTATTTTTTTGGTTACAGATGGAAATAATTTTCCTGTCAGTGTTACATAGAAACCTATACTGAATGATCTAGTCAGCTCACATGTATTTATTAAGACTTCAGTAAATACTCACATTGTGCCTGGTACTATGGGGAAGATGTAGGGGGGAAAGAACAATAGAAGAAGCAGCTTTTATTTACTGTTTGTAGTTCAGAGCTTATTTTTAATTTGCACTGCTTGAAAAATTTAAAATGTTTTGTAAGAAACACAAGGGGAAGAAGTAAAATAGAGCCGGGGTGAAGCCAGTTAATACAAAGCATGTGGTGTATATAAGCTGTGACCTTCATTTTAATTGTATTAATGACAATGCACAGTGAAAAACTGGGTTACTCAGTTATAATTCATGGTGTTTGTAAGATTAAAAACAAACCAACTGCTTTAGAAGATGTACTACTTTGTCTCATAATTAGGCCAGTAAAAAGCCAAAGCTCCTGATGAATCCCACTATAAATGAGACTTTACTATAATGATAGTATTCTTAATCTATGTCTTTAAGTATGCAGGTTTCTTAAAAGTATTCCTTTATATAAACCAAAAGTATAATTTAGTAAAAGCAATTTGAATGGGAGGGTCTTAGAGTAATCTAAAAACACCATTCTCCTGTTCCTAGAATATTCTTCCCATCTACTTTTTATTTTTCAGATCTTATCAGAAATTGTTGAGAAACTTTTCCAGCCCACCCTGTGGCAGAGTCCCCAGATACAGATTCTTACAGAACCACATACTTCAGCTTTGGGGCCCTTGTCCGCTTAAGTTTGACTGTACTCAAATACCAACGCAAGAGGTGATAAACACCCTTGTTTCTGCTCTCTTTTAGAACTCTAGCAGTTTTGCTTAGAGGGGTAATAAAACTAACTTAGGTCAGATGTAGGACTTCTACCTAATCCTTAAAACAAAAATTTCATCGGTTTCTAATTCAGAAACGGAATTGAGTACTGTTAGCCTTGTAACTCTCTCAATTAAAGTGACTGGTAATAAATAATGAAAGAATGTCTGTTACAGAGATGAGAAAGAGAGATGACTTGGAAGGGCAACAGTGTAGACAAAAGACTAAGCAGTTGGAAACTTGCTGATGAATGAAGTAGAATGGATGGATCTGGAGCCCAGGATGGAAGTCTCAGCAGAACCCCAGCAAGGTCTAGACTAGGTATTTGGAGAGAAGAGGGGGCAGAAATCAACTTAAAATCTTGCTTGTAGACCATTCCCCCAGTCAGCTGCTGGTGACAACTGACAGGGTTCTCTGTAAATAACCCAGACTCCTTGGAGATAAATGGAGTGCCAATAGGACTTTGCGGTCCCAGGGTGAGGCTCTCCTCATGATGGCACTGTGGGTTCCCTGACCTCGGACCAGGTGCCAGTCAGCAGACCTGCATACTCAGAGCTCCCTGGTCTTGTGTCCCCTTTGGAGATGGTTTTAACTGGAGACAGACCATCTACTAGAACACTGAACCTGCAGACATTAATCACTTGACACACTGAAAAGCAGAACTTGAATGACAAGCATTACAACTGATCCTGAATGAAGCAGGTAATTCAGGGAAACAGAAAGGATTTTAAAATTTTTAAAAATAATCATTGGGGAGTCTTGAGAAAAATTTTGAATCCATAAAACTAAAACATAATGCTATAGAGAAAAAAGGCATACTCAAGAAAGAAGCAAACATTTTGAAATATAAATATGTAACTGCTGGGGACAAAAATAGGGCTACAAGTGCAAAGGAATCTTCCAGAACAGAGGATCATAGCAATAAAAATGATACCATATGTAATTAAATAGCTAACATTTTCTGAGACTAATTCTTTGCCAGGCCGCTATTCAAAATGCTTTCTGTATCGTGTGTTAATACTCACCACAGTGTTGGGCAAGGTACTGTACTATTACTCTTAGCTTTTTAGATATACACCCAGTGGTAATAGTTTGCCTAAGGTCTCATAGCCAACAAATAATAGAGCAGGCCCAAGCCCAAGCCAGTCTCTTCACCCACTTTTTTGGTTTTTTTTGAATGTGTGTATTTTTGTGTTTGTTTTGGGACAGGGTCTCATAGGCTCATCTTGAACTCACTGTGTAGTCAAGGCTGGCCTCAAACTTGTAAGGATCTTCTGCCCCAGCTTCCCAAGTGCTGGGATTACAGGTGTGTGCTGCCATACCTGGCTTAATGTGTATTTTTGATCCACAGTCAATTGAATCCAAAGATGTAGAACCTGAAGATACGGAGGGCCAACTGGATTACGGAATTGCTTTTTCTTCCAAAGCCCAGTTACTCTAATCTGTGGCCATTATGTTAATTATGAGATAACAATAAAAGGTTGAAGAATGCCCAGAATAAGAAGGCACTACTATCAGGCCAACAAATGAGCATTTCAACATTTAAACGTGTGACTTAGCTAACTGTAAATTTACTTACATGGAAATCTTTTGATGCGGTGGAGTGTGTGTGTGTGAATCACTGTTACCCTGTACAGCTATAGGGTGCTATAAAGAACTCTGAAGACTTGGCTTAGGGACATGTATTTGTCTGATAATCTTCACTTAACCTGTTTCCTTTGTAAAATGGAGACATTCCTACTTCTCTGGATTCAGTAAGAATAAAATGAGATGATGTATGTACAAATGCCCTGTAGGCTGCAAACTCTGGTGCAAATTCCAGATTATTTTCCCATTTGTTCATTATCTTTTAAAATAATTCCTCAAAAGGTTAGCTCTGATGAATTACTTATCTAAAGCAAGGCTGATCATCTCTGTAAATTTCCCTATTGTTTTGTAGATTTCTGTATTCAGATGAAGTTCAAATTGGCCCAGAAACAGTTATGACCACTCTGTATACTGCTAAGAAATATGCTGTCCCAGCCTTGGAAGCACATTGCGTGGACTTTCTCACCAAGCATCTTAGAGCAGATAATGCCTTTATGTTACTTACTCAGGTAAGTAAATATAGTTAAGGTATGTATTATTGTAGTTTGAAGACTGAATACATGTGAATATTTGATACTTCCTGAGGAATTAATTCTGGATTATTAAAGCAGTATAGTTATTTTTACAATAAAATTCAGGGAACTATATATAAGTAAAATTTAAAAATAGAAATGTGAAATAATACAGTGCTGAATCATAAAGGTAGAGATGCTGAAGTCTTATATGAAGAGAGGTAATAAAACTCACAGATAGCTACTTAAGACTGGAGCTGGGATTAAGAGCCATTGTTATTTTTTCTATGCTTGAAAGTATTATACTGTGAAATTTCCTGTACATCTTTGTTGTTAGCTTTTGCTGGATGTGAAATAAAGATTGAATATTTAAATTCCAGGAAAGTTCTAACATTAACTCTCTTTGTACCTAAATCTGGAATTTTGCTGCATTCGTGGAAAAGTTAGAAAGCCTAAAGCCTTTTCTAAAATACTCTTTGTCAAAAGTTTTACTAAGTTTTCACCAAATATGACTTCCATACAGAAAAGTGTGCATATTTTAAGTGTATAGTCTGATGATTTTTAATAAACTGAACATACCTGTGGAGCCATTAATTAGTCCTTAACATTTATTATTTAGCAATTGTTTAATGCTTGTAATCTGAGCTTCTTTCTTTTAGGTATAAAACTGTTTCTCTTTTTATTTTTTATTTATTTATTTATTTATTTATTTTTTGCGGCACCGGGGATTGAACTCACAGCCTCGCGCCTGCCAGGGCAGGCGCTTAAGCCACTGAGCCAAACTCCCAGCCCTGGTTTTTTGAGGCAGGGTCACACTATGTAGCTCAGGCCCGGCCTTGCGCCGCGTTGTAGCCCAAGCCGGCCTCGACCTCACAAGGCTCTGCCTACCTCAGCCTCCCGAGTGCTGGGATTAAAGGCGTGCGCCACCACGCCCGACTTCTGTTTCTCTTTTTAGACAATGTTGTATTACTCTTATCTAAGTTGCTTTTAAGATTCTGAGTTAATGCTGTTCTGCAGGGTATGGTGGCACATACCTGTAATTCTCAGAAGGTTGGGGTGGCAGAATGACTTGAGCCCAGAAGTTGGAGACCAACCTTAGAAATATAGTGAGACCTCGTTGCAGACAAGTTGAATCTTAGTACGTACTGAAAATAATCACTGATGATTCTCCTAGCTCAGTTCTCATTTTACCAATACAAATAGAAAAATTAAAACCTGGGCTAACTGGGCCACTGAGTGCCTATCTAAAAGTCGTATAATGGGAAGTTAGGGCCCAAAGCTCAGGTTTCCATCTTAGTGTTCATTCTGTCATGTAAATGTTTGACACTTCAAAAATAACCTTCCATCATTAAGTGTTTGTAGATGAAAGAGCATGCTGTTGGCACTGCTTCTTTCACATAATTACAGAGCTTTATGTATGTCAGACACTCAGCTAATAATAACAGCAAAATATCTTGGGCATGGTTGTGTGCCAGGCACCTATTTTGGTCAGTTTTCTAGTATTGTGACAAAATACCTGTTGTAAGTAACTTAAGGGAGGAGCAGTTTATTTTGGCTAATGGGTTCAGTGGTTTTATTCCATGGTTTATTGGCTGCAGATTTTAGGCCTATGGTGAAGTAGAAACATCATGGCCGAGGAAGGTTACTCAAGTGATGGCAGTCAGGAAGCAGGCAGAGAAAGCGTCCTCAGAAAGGAGGGAAGGGATGGACAAGATAGACCAGAGATGACGAACCTTTTGGAGATGAATGGCCAAACTGCAATCCAAAACCCACTTATTTATCACAAAGTGGCAGTTCTGCAATTAAACCTGAATACTGAGGTTTTCGTTTAGAAAAAACAACTCATATGTTAGTGTCTTTTTTTTTTTTGTACCAGGAATCGAATTCACGACCTTGTGCTTGCCAGGCAGGTATCTGTGCTGCTGAACTAAATCCCCAGCCCTAAGTATCTTTTGTCTTAAAACCAAATAACATTCATGGGGCAACCCACTCAGGACCCCTCTGTCTCTCAGAAAGAAACTTTCTTTTTTTCAATAAATATATTCTGCTCTTAAAAAAATAAATAAATAACATGTACGCCATAGGTTTGGCCACCCTTCAAAGAAACTCTCCAAGTGACCTACTGCAGCCAGTTCCAGCCTCCAGTGGCCTATTCAGCTGTGACTCATCTGTGGGTCACTCCCTTGATGTGCTGAATATCCTTGTGACTGTTCGTCTGTAGGCCCCATCTCCGAACTTTGCTGCATGCGGCATCAAAACTTCAGTACTTGATGGGCCGGGGGTTTAGCTCAGCAGCATAAGTGCCTGCTTGGCAAGCGCAAGGTCATCAGTTCGATCCCCAGTACAAAAAACAAAAACACTTCAGTACTTGAGACTCTGGGGGGACACTCCATCTCTTTACAGGATAACATCAATTCTCAACAGTTTGTATGTGTCAATTCATTTTGTCCTTACAGTATTTTTTTTTTTTTTTTTTTTTTTTGCGGCACTGGGGATTGAACTCACAACCTTGCGCCTGCCAGGGCAGGCGCTTAAGCCACTGAGCCGAACTCCCAGCCCTTCCTTACAGTATTTTTAAGTGTAGTCTTTCTTATGATCACCATTAAGTGTTGAGGCACAGAGAAGTGAAATAAAAAGTCATGTAACTAATAAGTAGTGTCTCCCAGCATGTTTTTCCTCAACACAATTTGATAAAAATCTAGTAAGTTGTCAGGAGGTTGAGGCAAGAGGATTCCTGCAAATTGGATGCCAGGCTGGACTACATAGTGAGTTTAAGGTCAACCTGAAGTATGCAGTGAGACTCTGTATTTAAAGAAAAAAAATCTAGTAAGTTGATATTCATAAAAATCTTCATTGTTCATGGCATTTTAATGTATGTAGAGTGGATCACTTAACTACTTTTATATTTGAAATTATAGAATTCAGAAATCAAACTGAACTTTGTTAATTAAAATGCAGATTCCCGTTCAGTAGGTCTGTGGTGGGACTGAAGTTCCAGATTTCTTTTGGCTTTCAGATGACACCAATATTTGTGGATCACACATCCTGTAGCAAAGATTGTTTGATAGTTGTCCCTGTGATGAGAAAAGGAATGTTACAGTGTCTCGATGGCCTGAGAACCCATTACATCAGTGTTTTTACTGGTGGAGTCATGTGAACTTCTTATTCCTGCAAAGTGAGTTACTTGAAGTGAGCATGTTCATTTACTTAAAAGGCCCAGGTAGCTTCACCCAAAGACAAAAGCCAGTGTACTGTACCAGCATGGTTTATGCTGAGAAAAACACTTTTTGTGAAGCATTATGAGAAATAATGGCAAAATTTTGAGAAAACTTATTTCACTGTTACATAGCAGCAGTAGGACATAATACTGCTTGTGTAACCTAAGGACTGACTGACAGTTGCTACTCTGAATAAGATAATTTTTACCAAAAATAATTTTTTTCTAGATTGAAAATTTAAATTTTTATGAACATCAACCAAAAATAAAGTTGAGTTGTACCAATTAAGATATCTGCTGACAAAGGACTTTGACTTTATAAAAATATATTATGTTTCTTACTTTAAAAATGCATAAACTAGCCAGGCATGGTGTTGCACATCTGTAATCCAGCATTCCAGGAGGTTGAGGCAGGGATATTGAGAGTTGAGGTCAGCCTGGGCGATGTAATGACTTAGCAAGAACTTGTTTCAAAATAAAAAAATTTAAAAGGTCTGGGGTGGTAGCTAAGTATGAAAGCCCTGGATTCAATCCCAAGTGTCACCAAAAAGAAAGGGAAAAAAAAAAAAAGCATGAAATGTGATCCTACACTGAATCTTGTACTAGAAACAAAAATGTTCTAAAAAAAATTTGGGTCAGCCCAGGATTTAGCTCAGCAGCATGAGTGCCTGCCTGGCAAGGGCAAGGTTATGGGTTTGATATCTGGTACAAAAAAATAAATAAATAAAAACACTGGATCAAATGACAAAGTTGGAATTCAGCCAGAAGATTAGATTAGATTAGATTCACGTTAATATTTATATTAAAAATGTGTGTGTGTGTATATATATATATATATATATGTGCATGGGGGAGAGAAAACATGGGGCAAAATGCAAGATAGGTAGTATTTAGATAGGTAAATTTGGGTAATGGGTTTTTTCCTATCCTTGCAACTTTTAAGGGAAAGCTATATGAAAGAGTTGATATTCTATTATTTTTTAATGTAGGACTAAAATTAACAGTTTGACAAAGTAATATAAAGAGGCTCAGTGTATAATCCAAGAATAGCATTTCTCGATATAGTCTGTCATTTAAAAAAGTTGTTCTGATTTCAAATATGTATTATGCATGTAAATTTTAAAATTTTACCATAAAACCACTCTATTTAATGCACTTTTTTTCCTCATAAAGCTTAACCATTTAGCTTAGAGATGCTTATTGTTCATTAACATCTGAATTGTTGAATCCTTTAGAATGAATTTTACTTGAAAATTTAATGAGGCACCATCAGTCATGCTAAATAATGGCTGCCACTTATGTAATCGATTAATTGGCAGTATTCTCAGCAGAATATTGCAGGGCCCACGTGAGTGCCTCTGTACAGTCAGTGTTTATCTGAATATTGATGGAAACAGAGCTGACTCGGGCCAGAGTGAGTCTGGTAATTGGCATGCCTATCGCTATACTTTTCCTCAGTGTTTCTTTTGAGTTTGACATTTCCCCCTGCTTTTAAACTTCCTTTTTTGAGTTATGGTATGCATATTGATAAAGCACATATTGTAAGCTTGACTTCCTAAAGCCTAAATTAACTTGGCCGGGAATCCAGCATTATATCTAATTTTGATTGTTACATACTCTGTCTTCTTCATGATTAAGTGTGTAGGATTCATCCATATTGTGTGTAGCTGTACATTATTCATTGTCACTGTTGTTTAGTATTCCAGCATGTGAATTTACTTAACCTGTTCTTGTGTTGTTAGGCCTAGGTTTGGGGGTTTTTTTAAGACCTATTTTTAACTAAAGTTCCCAGAGCTCTGATGCTATGGAATTCTTGTAGTCCCTCTGTCTTCCTCTGTCAAAACAGGAAATATTAAAAAAAAAAAAATCCATTCTCTTTACACTGGTATACTTGGCAATCAATATTATAGATCAATGAAGATCATAAGAAATAAAATTTAAATACTAAAATTTACAACATCTCTAGCTAGATGATCTTAGGCAATTTAGTGTACATCTCTGAATCTTTATTTCTTCATCTGAAAATGGAATAATAATGCCTAGCTTTGTGATCTAAAGGGTTTGCTAAGGATCACACTAAGCAGTATATAAAAAATAGGCCATATACTGATAAAGATACAAGTAGATATGTCTCCATAATTAGCAATTGTAACTTTATATCAATTCTGTATACAGCTTGAAGGTGAAGTAAAGTAAAATGATGGTTTACTTATGTTTAGGCTCGATTATTTGATGAACCTCAGCTTGCGAGTCTCTGTCTGGACACAATCGACAAAAGCACAATGGATGCAATCAGCGCAGAAGGGTTTACTGATATTGACATTGGTAAGATCTCCACGAACTGAATTTTTACATTCTAAGTACAAAAAATGAGTAACTTGGCCTTGTTGGGAAACAAGGTATATTTAAATTAGTACTTTTTCTAAATGACTGAAGCCTACTGACTTAGTTTCTTTCTCGTTGCTGAAACACAATACCTGACACAAACAATTTAAAGGAGGAAAACTTTATTTTAGCTCACAGTTTGTAGAAGTTTCAGTCCATAATCAGCTGGCTCCTCAGCAGGGTGGCAGGGCTGCATGGCAGAGGGGCATGGCAGAGGAGAAATAAGCAGTGGCAGGCAGGAAGCAGTGTGAGATCAAAGGAGGAGGAGCGAGATTTGTTCTTCCAGGCTCTGCCCAAGGTGACCCTCCTCTCTACCAGGCTTCACCTCCCAACATCACATCCAGCCATAAAGTCATCAATGGACTAATCCACTGATGAATATCACACCTCCATGACCCACTCGCTTTCCCAAAGCCCCAAACCCAGCCCCCCACCCCACCCCTCTGCAAGGCTTTGGGGGATATCTAGATAATCAACCATAACATCTACTTTTGTGATGGGTTTGCTTTCTTTTGTTTTGGGAAAAATATACCTAAAAGTCTTAACTACCTCATTGTTTTTGTTTATTTATATTTACTTGGGTTGAACCTAGGGCTGTCACATTAAACTACATCCCCCAACTCTTTATTTCATTTTTTTCTGTTGACACAGGGTCTTGATAAGTTGCTGAATTGTTGCTAGGGGTAGGCTTAAATTTGTGCTCTTCCTGTCTCCACCTCCCAGAATGCTGAGATTATAGGCATGTACCACTATGCCTGGCCCTCATTGCTTTTTAAAAGATGTCAAATCAAAATGCTCACTGTGTGAATGACCTTGTATTAGTGCCTTGTAGCAAATTTAAAGAGTAAAACATGATTTGTTAAAGAAGCATCTAATTAGAGAATCAAGAAACAAATTTTTGAAAATTAATATTTCCCCTAATAGAAGAGATGGCCTAGAGCAAAATGTGATTTTGTCTTTTCCAAATTAGATATGTAGAAAATAATTACTACGCAACAAATGGGGAGATTACCTCAGGTTGGGGTAGTATTGGGAAAGTTTTGACAGAGGAAGTTCTAATCTGAGCCTCAATGAATGGATGTGTTTAAGAGAGGTTGTTTGAGACCAGCGGAGGCACATGAAGAAATGTGTGGAGGAGAGGGACCTTCTAATGATAGGCTTGAGGGGCTGAGTAGAGACAGCCAACCCAGGTCTGTGGCTTTAAATATTACCTGTGTGTTGATGAACCCAAAATATGGATGTTGAATCCCTGTCTTCTGGATTCTAAGCTGATATACCCAACTATTTTGACATTTTTATTTGGAGGTTTTGCAGTCGCTGAAACAAAACAGTTAAAAATGAGAATCATTGATTCTCTTCACTCTTTGTTAGATCTCTCCTGTTCTTTTCAGCATTTTTTAAATCTTGGAACCACCATGAACCTGATTGCTAAAAACTCAGAAGTTACTGTTGATTCTTCTCTTCTGCACCACATAGTCGTATCAGCAATGCTGTGCTCATGTCTGCTTTTAGAGTAGAACCGAGGACTGATTGTTTCTTACCTTCCCTGCTAAGCCTCTGTTTACTTTCGCTGTATGGTCTCCTGTGTCCTGCCTTCTGCCCACTCTTGCTCCACACACAGTCCATTCTCTGCCCAGCAGTTAAGGCTACTTGTAGAAATCAAAAATCAAAAACAAACAAACGAACAAAAACTCGAGTCATCTTCTTGCTTCTTCTACAATTAGAATAAAATTCAAACTCTTTACAAAACTTACGGGGTCCTCCATGATTGGGCCTCATATCAGTCAGGGCAGACTTGGCTTGGGTGTGGTAGCAGATAAAGCCTAAAGTGCATACTGCCTCAAATACAAAAGTAAATTTATTTGATACTCAGTTAACAGTCCAAGGGAGTGTTGTAGTTAGCAGGTAGCTCTTGTGGCTATGTCATTCTCTGGGGCCTGCGTATTGTTTGTATGTTCCTGCTGATGGGACTCCATACTTCTTGAAGGCAGGTTATTTGTCTTATGGACTATTGTATCTGTAGCCCTGAAAGCAGCAGAACATAGTACATACTCAGTTAATACTTGTTGACCAGGAGACTACCTGACTGCTCGGAATGATGCCTTGTGATCCCACTTTTACAGTTCTTGCCAGTCAGCCCAGGTGGTCATTTTAGATCATAATGTCTTGTCTTGCCACATCACACCACTGTAGTGACTCATTTCTTGAGAGCTGACACCCAGCTCTCTTCCATGACACTTGTTTGTCCTTCTGTTGTAATCATACAACATCCTGTTGTGAGTTTGCCTGTGGATTGCACAGTTCCCTGGAGAGTGCTTTGCTGCTTGTGTTACACTGAAGTGCAGGGACTTCCTGGGTCCTTCCCAGCCTCTGCTGGTGGAGTCTACTGAGTTACTGGGTATATGAGAGCCCAGGCACTGCCCAAGTGATTCATACAGTATTGCTAATCCTAATTCCCTTCCTTTAGGGGCTATCAAGCTCCTTTTGTTCTTCATCTACTCTCCTGTGAAATAATACTGCTTGTGTCTGTGTGACTTAGACCTGGAAATTGTTTTATAGCAGCTGTTACATTATTTATGTCATTGGAGCCCAGGAATCTTGAAATGTAGGTACTTTGCCTGGGTTAGAGAGAACCTATAAATATTTGTTGATTTGAATTGACTAACAGTTGTTTATATTACAGTCCAGCATTGTGTTATGTTTATGAAACACAGTCTTGTGTTTTTATGATCTTTGTTAGTCTTTCAGCTGTAATTTCGTAATTTAACACATCTGCCAATAGAAGACCTACATGTCTGTATACCTATTTCCCATAGGACATTCTGCCTTAAATACATCTGATAAAAATTGGAAATTGCAGAGATTTCTAGGAGCTGAGAGAAGGGAAGACCTGGCTTCAGAAGCTCTTCTATCACTGTCTTGGATTTGTGCATTTTTCCTCTTTAGGATTTGGATAGAAGAAGAGATAAGGTTTCTCTCACAGTTTTTTGGTAAAGGAAAAGGGTAATTTATCACATTGGTCTAACAAAATGAATTCACACTGTTTCTAGGACAGTTGATGTGCCACAGGCATGTGTGTATGTACACGTGCATATGTAAAAAACTTAAATTTACTATATATTTATCTTGAGTTACTCAAGTTACTAGCAAGCAAAATAGAAACATGTAAATGGGAAGTCTTTCTTTCTTTTTTTTTTTTTTTGCGGCACTGGGGATTGAACTCACAGCCTCAAGCCTGCCAGACAGGCGCTTAAGCCACTGAGCCAAACTCCCAGCCCTAGTTTTTTGAGGCAGGGTCGCACTGTGTAGCTCAGGCCCGGCATTGCACTTGCGTTGTAGCCCAAGCCGGCCTCGAACTCATAATGCTCCACCTACCTCAGCCTCCTGAGTGCTGGGATCAAAGGCGTGCGCCACAATGCCTGGCAAGTCTTTCATTTTTATATTGAATGATTGATTATTATACTGAATGATTTATATTGAATGATTTTACATTATGATCATTGTGTATTCTTAATCCAGCAAGAATTGAGGTGTATGTTAATTTTCATTTAATTTAACTGAAAAAGCTTTGTAAATCCTTGGTTTGTACCCATCTAGTCAGCTACATCAGAAAGAAGAAAAGTTTGATTTTTAAAGATTAACTAATTTATGTTTAACATCATTGAACCCTTGTGTCCTAGGGACTGATTTCTGGTTTTTTTTTTTTTTTTATTTGTTTGTTTTTCATATTAGCTATATTACCTTTCTGTCTTTTTTTATTTTTTAAGATTTTTTTTAGTACTGAAGATTGAACCCTGGGCCTTTGCACTGATGTCCCCAGGCTTTTTTTATCTTTTATTTTGAGATAGGGTCTCGCTAAGTTCCCCATGCTGGACTCATACTTGCAATCTGTCTGCCTCAGCCTCCCAGAGTGCCAGGATTGCAAGTGTTTCCCACTATACTCAGTGAATATTAGCTATCTTTGCTATTCAGCAAATATTTAGCTCTCAGGACAGACATATATAGACCATTGCAGTGAGTGGAATATTTTTTGATAGAATTTTCTTTGATATTTATTGCTAGATAATTTAATCATTTTATATTTTAGTTGATTTCCACTATATATAAACTGTGGTATATTCTTTAAAGTCTGAGTACTATATATTTTATACTGGTGCTATTTTATCTAAGTTCGTCAGAGTAAGGTTCTATGTAGATAATTTTCTGATGCATCTAAAGTAATACTTTTTTTGCTGGGCATGATGGCACATACCTGTAATCCCAGCACTCGGGAGGCTGAGACAGGAGGATCGTTGTGAGTTTGAGACTAGTCTGAACTGCATAGTGAGGCCCTGTCTCAAAAAGACTAAAAAATAATACTTTTTAAAAACCAAAATACTATTTTAGCCATTTGAGAAAGGTACCTAAAACACTTTGCTTTACCTGACTTTGTTAAATCATATATATGAATAAAATTTAGGATTCTTTTGATTATTAATGGTCATTATTATTATAAGTATCAGTTATTGAACTCAACTGTAGAGTGAAGCATAGGGGCTCTGAAATACTTTTTTAAAAATCTCTTCTTACGTAAGACTCTGGACTTCTGGCTTTTTAGTACTTAGATCTGCTTTTCACCTATTTCCTCTTTGTGCCTGCAAGGCTATAGCTTATCATGTCTTTCTGTTGTGTTGGCCTGTGCAGCCTCTTTTTCTTCTGAACTTACTGCTTCTTGGCTGCTGTTGCTTAAAAGTGACTGAACTGATTTAATTTTGCCTATGATGAGAGGAAGAGTCAGAGTAAGGACCTGGGTGCAGCTGTGACATTTATACTAGATGGTTGTAGAGGGCTTTCAAAGGTTGTATGTTACAAATTACACTTTACCTCCTTCCCCACTGATTCTTCTTGTAGTCATTCCTGGCTCAGTTAATGCCACCTCCTCTCTCCAGTGCCACAGTCCTCTCTTGACTCCTCTCTTTTTGACATACCCCATATCTGATCTCATTAGAAATCACATTGAGTCTTCTTTCAGAATACATTGTGCGATTAAACAATACATTGAGTGGTTAATAATTTATTACAGAGAGACACATTAATTGCCATTAATCCTCCTCAAAATACACCCCCTCACTTTGATGAACACACCTACCCCATCATTCTTGCCACTTTCTGAGGCAGTTCAGGTTGCACTTCCCACTCCCCCAGCTTGATAGTTTACCCCCATGTTCATTATCTAGCATACTGTAATTTACATATGTTTAACCAGTCAGTCTGTTTCACCACATTAGAATGTGAGTTCCATGAGGGCACGAGTTTTTAAGTTCAGTGATAATTCAGCGCGTAGAATAGTACCTGGCACGTAACGCTAAACAAATGGATGAATTGTAATCTGTAGATTTTATAAATGTATGTGATTAACTTTCTTGTGGGCTCTGATCTTACTGTAGTTGTTTATTTAATAAGTAGCATGAAAATATAAGGGGATTTCTTATTTTATTTATTTATTTATTTATTTTTGGTACCGGGGATCGAACTCACAATCCCTGGCCCTATTTTTTGAGACAGAGTCTCACTGTGCAGTTCAGGCTGGTCTTTTTTGTAGCCCAGGCTGGTTTTGAACTCACAACGACCTTCCTACCTCAGCCTCCCAAGTGCTGGGATTAAAGGCGTGCACCGCCATGCCTGGCTATAAGGGGATATTTTTTGCTTGTATTTATGGTAAGAAATTGAATGTTAGCTTTACATTAATTTTTTGAAAACATCTTGGAATTTTAAGGCATTTTGTTCTTTAATATCTCAAAGTAAGCCAGGCGTGGTGGCACACGCCTTTAATCCCAGCACTCTGGAGGCTAAGGTAGGAGGAGCGTTGTGAGTTCCGAGCTGGCTTGGGCTACAACGCGAGTGCAAGGCCGGCCTGAGCTACACAGTGTGACCCTGCCTCAAAAAAACCAGGGCCCGGAGTTTGGTTCAGTGGCTTACTCGCCTGCCTGACAGGCATGAGGCTCTGAGTTCAATCCCCAGTGCCGCAAAAAAAACAAAAAACAAAAACAAAAAAAATCTCAAAGTATACACTCTATTATCCAACCTATTTTTTACTGAGATTTGAAAATTGAATCCAAGCATGTCTATCAATATTAATCTGTCATAGAACAAAATATGCCTAATTTGATCTATTTTTATTTTGTATCTACAGACACACTCTGTGCAGTTCTAGAAAGAGACACACTTAGTATTCGAGAAAGTCGACTTTTTGGAGCTGTTGTACGTTGGGCAGAAGCAGAATGTCAGAGACAACAGCTGCCAGTGACTTTTGGAAACAAACAGAAAGTTCTAGGAAAAGCACTTCCTTTAATCCGATTCCCACTGATGACAATTGAGGAATTTGCTGCAGGTAAGACTAACTTCACTAAAGTCTGCTTAAAACTTCTTGTTGTTGTTGT
>RJWM01013787.1:0-23282 GCA_004363535.1 Dasyprocta punctata
AAAAAAAAAAAAAAAAAAAAAAAAGATCTGCGGGGGAGTGGGTCGCTGACCCAGCGTGAGTGCCCAGTGCCCTTCCCAAGAAGGCACAGGACGGGCAGGTGAAGATGGAGGCAGAGACGGGTTAGTAAGGGCTGCGGGGAGCAGGACGCCTACAGCCCCTGGTGCGGGCACTGCAGGAGGCAGGCGGGTGCACGGCCGACCCAGACAGCGCCCGCCTCTGCCCGCGCTCGCTCTGCCCGCTGTCCCGCCCGCACAAGCGCACGGACAGCCCTGGTGGATGCTTTTTCCCTTTGCAGCGGCGGGGACCAAACGGCCGTGCCCACGGGGAGCTGCCACTCCGCACTGGGTGACGCCCCAGCACCCCGGCCACCCAGCAGCGGGATGTGCGTCCGGGGAATGCCGGTTCTGGCGATCTGTGGCGCTGCCCGGTGCTCGGCACTCCGGATGAACCAAGGCCTCGCCCGCTTGGCCCTTGCCTCCAATCGACCCACACCGACGCCGGGCGGGAGGTGGGGGACAGTAGTCTGCGGTGCTGCCAGGCGGGGCCGCTGCGGGGCGGAGGGGCCGGCCAGGGGCAGGGCTGCCGGCTGGGAAACGCCAGGGCGTCCCTAGGGCCGGGCCGGGGCAGCGCGCGGAGGGTTCGGTAAGACGCCGGGGCACCCGTGCGCCACCTCGCGTGGGCCTCACCGACGTGACGTGGAGGCGGAGCTGGCAGATCGGAACCCGGCTCTGACTGGAGGGCACCGCCTGTCTACTTTCTGGGTTTTTGGGGGGCAGTGCTAGGGAATCAAAACCAAGATCTTTACGCTGACCTGCATCCCGAACTCCCCCGACCCCCTTTTTAAAAAAGTAATTCGAGAGTATCTTCCTAAGCCTGGGGGGCCACAAACGTAGGACCCTCCTGCCTCAGCCTCCAGAGTGCTAGCACTACAGGCGTGTGCCTCCCTGCCCGGCTACCAGTCCACTTCTGAGGTGAGGAAAACAACTCGTTTCCAAATTCCACGACTCTAAGTCTTTTTGTCTGTGTCCTTTGTGCATAGCACACACCTTGGCATTCTGTGTAAAGGGACAGATGCAAAACAGATCTTTTACTCGATCGACTGAAACGCACCTAACCTGACCGTTTTATTTCCTGTAAGAACATCTTACCTGCTGTCTGTGACTGGAGACTCTCATCAGTCAGCTGACTAAAAATCGACTCTGCTGCCAAACTCCCGCTTTTCATGGCCGTGTGGGTCCCTTTGATCTTGGGAACATTCATAAAACCAGGGCTGCAGCCAATCAGCAACCCGCCGGGAAAGGTGAGTTTTGGTATGGACTGGGGAAAACAAAGGTTCAGAAATATCTGTTAGCTCCAACTTAGCCAAACTGAATGTCCCACATCAAGTCTCTGAGAGCTGTGCAGAAGAGCTGACGGGTGAAGGTGACCGCGAGCGCGACAGGAAAGTCCTACAACACAGTTCTGCTGTTCCTTCACTAAGAGTGAAGACACCATTATTACTAACTTCCTGTTAAAGTTTCTGCTTTTGCTACTCCATGAACAGATCTACATGGGGCAGACTTAAAATCGCAGCATCAAAGTATTTTAAATAAAATGATATTCAAAGTCTTTTTTTTTTTTTTTTTTGTCTTTTTGAGATAGGGTTTCACTATGCAGTTCAGGCTGGCCTTGAACTCACTTGGTAGCCCAGGCTGGTCTCAAAATCACAGCAATTCTCTTGCCTCAGCCTCCTGAGTGCTGGAATTACAGGCGTGCACCACCATACCCAGCAAATTCATTTATTTTTGGTGGTGCTGGGGATTGAACTTGGGCCTTCGCCCTGAGCTCCCAGCCAGTCCTTTATTTTGTATTTTAGGACAGCGTCTTGCTAAACTGTGCATACAGTGCTTGGAATTCCGAGTGTACCGGGATGGCAGACGTGGTATAACATGTTTCACTTTACCCCTATCTGTATCACAGCTGGAAATATTTAAACCTGAATGACTGAAATCTGAATCGATTTTTTTCCTGTACGCACTGCAGGAAAATACATCTTACAAAGGACTCTACACACCCTTCTTATTTCAGTTTGGTATTTAGGGAAGGAACCTGTGATCTAATCATAGTATTACTGTAACTAAGTATGACACTAAACAATGTATTTTGATTAACTTAATAAACTGAATTTCCAAAACACATTTTAAGAGAGTCATCTATAGCATACATTGCTGATTTAAAACAGCAAAAACAAAAACAAAAAAAAAAAAATAAAACAGCAAAAACGATGCCGTAAAGGGTGGTGACTTCCTGGGCGTGGGGAGAAGCACCGCCCCCGCAAAGCTCTGGCTTCCTCCCCGAGGTTCCTCCATCCAGGGCTCCCGCAGGAGGCCGAAGGCAGCCGCCAACTAGGGGTGGGGAGGGCAGTCTGGGCTGCAGGGCTGGAGCAGCTGGAGGGGACCACGTGCTGCTGTATTAGAGGAGGCTGGCGGGGTGGTGCCGGCACAGCCACCAGGAGACTGCTCCCAAATGCTGTCCACTGACCAGGCTGGGAAAGGCTGGGCCTGGCTGGTGATGATGCCAAGGCTGTCACTCCCTGACACTAAGTTTGGCTCAAGAACCAGAAGAGCTGGGCGCGGTGGCACACGCCTTTAATCCTGGCACTAGGGAGGCTGAAGCATGAGAATCGTTGCAAGTTCAAGACCAGCCTGGGGCTACAAAGTGAGCTCAAGGCCAGCCTGAACTGCTTAGTGAGACCCTGTTTCAAAAAGACAAAAAAAAAAAAAAAAAAAAAAAAAAAAAAAAAAAAAAAAAAAAAAAAAGAACCAGAAGAGCGTGAAGCCTAAGGAAAAGATACAGACGGTTGGTGCACGTTATTTAGGAGGGTGCCCGAACCCTACAAGCAGAAGGCTCCGCCCAAGGAGAGTATCTGTGTTTCTGGGCTCCAGGGGGAGCCTCCCGGGGCGGTGTCACTGGCAGAGGGCGCCTCGTTATACAGCCGGGAGCCCCAGGAAGCCACGCTGAGAAAGGCTGTCCCCCGGGGAGGGACTAGAAACCCACCGGGAAGGTGGGCTCTGTGTACACTAAAGCCAAGTCGGTCAGTACTGGTCAGTGCGAAATAAACACAGTGGGGGAAGGCTTCCAATTACACACGCTAAGTTTTCAAAAACTTACCAGAAGGCAGTTTCTGAATCTGGTTAATTAAGTAGAAATTCTGGTAAAAAGTTTGCATGTGTGTGTGTGCATGTGTGTGAGAGATCATCTCTTCCTAACAATCTGAAAACGATCGGAGATGCTGAAGTTCGCAGGACAAGGTTTTTAAGTATAAGTCTGTACTACTGCACACATTGACACCTTTATACCATAGGTCGCAGTGACAGGCGACACCGGCCAGCACCCAGAGCCGGCGGTGCTGAGGCTTGAAAGCGGTCCGGCCGCGCAGTAAGCACAGCTAATGAACCAGGCACCTCCCCTTGAGGAAAAGCCACACGTGAGAAGTAATCCCTTTACAGAACCTGGGGCAATGCTACTTTAAGATTTCAATAATTGTGTCTGTAACAGTATGATTTTACTTTATGAATTACTGTTACAGAATTTCATTTTCCCACTGTCATCACACTATTTTCCTGTTGTCTGTTATTTTATATAAATTTACTGACTTTTTTTTTTGGACACAGGGTTTCATAATGTAGTTCAGGTTGAACTTGAACTTGCTTCATAGCCCAGGCTGGCCTCAAACTCATGGCAACCTCCTGCCCTAGCCTCCTGAGTGCTGGGATTACAGGTGTGCACCTCCGTGCAGCTGGCTTGTCTGTTACTTTTGTAACAAATTCTTTTAAAAATCAAATTTCTAAAACAGTCCTAGGTTACTAGAACATGAGAGACAGAGAGAGTTATTTTTATTTTACAGATGACTGCTTAAGGTGCTTAAGGGCAGAAATAAAGGAACTTGCTCCAAATTATTTGGCATAACTTTTTTTTTTGCGGCACCAGGGATCAGACTCACAACTTCACGCCTGCCAGACAGGCAATTAAGCCATTGAGTCAAACTCCCAGCCCTAGTTTTTTGAGGCAGGGTCCACTATGTAGCTCAGGCCGGCCTTGCACTCACGTTATAGCCCAAGCCGGCCTGGAACTCACAACGCTCCTCCTACCTCAGCCTCCCAAGTGCTGGGATTAAAGGCGGGCGCCACCACGCCCGGCTTGGCATAACTTTTAGAGGTGGCTTTTGGGTCGTCTTCCCTGTCTGTAACTATTTTCACAGCGGCACATTTGAGAAGATTTATTCTGAACATACGCTAATGGAGGACAGTAAAGGGTAAAAAGAGACCGCCTGAAGGGACAGGCAGTATCATTAGTTGGCATTAGTTGAATCACATTGAAAACTAAATTTGCCTGAGTTTCTTAGCAGTTAAGGAGTGAGGGGAAATATTAGGAATCAGTTTTTATTTTCTAATTAAAAACAAACCAACAAAGAACTCACAAATTTATCTCGAGATCAACATAGTCCTAAAACTACCTAAATTAATGGTGTCATTTAGATCCAGGTTTATAAACGCTGGGTGCTTTAATTCCACCAATTTTCTTCGCGTGGGTGATTTCCTATTCCGTACCACACCGGGTACATTACATTTCCAGTTCTGAGCTCACCCCCCCAACACGAGGCCCCGAAGCCACCAGGTTACCTGGAGGCCGCCCTCGTTGAGCGCCCGGGCCCCGTAGGCGATCCTCTTGCCGCCCACCAGGGTGGGCTCCACGCTGGGGTGGTGCTTCCACCTCTGGAACTCCCTGAAGGGGCTCAGGTACGGGTTCCGATAGTCCAGGCCAACCTTGAAGGGTTACATTTAAAATGGACATATTATGCACTTTAATTTCCAAGTAAACCATGGTAAAGCATGGCTATTTATCAGGAAATGTGCCCATCACATTTCTTATAAAGTTCCTGTTGAAATATATGCAGCAAGGCAAATTTAAATAAACTACATGAAATCTGCATATGAAAGAAAAGGTAAACAAAAGGACATTATGTATTTATAATCGATAAAAATTTAAAAATTTAGGATTTGTTTTTGAGACAGGGCCTTGCTGTAACTCAGGCTGGCTGTGACTCACTGTGTAGCCCAGGCTGGCCTGCACTGCACAGCCGGTGGCCATCCTCTGGCCCCAGCCTCCTGGGCACTGGGACGCTAAGCGTCGGCCAACATGCCTGGCTCAAAAAATTTAGCACGTATTACCATATGCTGTGAAAACCAAAATGCAAATTGGAAAAGCCTTTGTAGGAGTTGGGTGTGGTGGAACATCTCTATCATCCCAGCAGAGAGGCTGAGGCAGGGGGATTCCATGGGATCCAGGCCAGCCTGGGTTACACAGTTCAAAGCCAGCTTGGGTTACACAGGAAGCCTTTATCTCAAAAAATGTGTGTCTCAGCTTATGTTTTTACAAAAGGAGATGTGCTACAATCAGTAAGAATCTGTACTCTGATCCTCCTGCGGCAGGAGTGGAGGTGGATGAGTCATGTCTGGGAAGAGAGGCCGCGGACCCACAGCGCGCACTTCACAAGGCAGCAGCACAGCGCAGGAAGTGAGGAGCACAGCCGCTTCCGGTTCTTCACGGCTGCGCTGGGCGCTGCGGCCGAATGTCCCCGCCCACCGCGCCGGCGCTGCCCGCACCCCAGGGTGACCCCGCGCGGACAGCGCTCCCCGGCCCACCGACGTCACGGGAAACCCGCTCTCCGTGAGCCGCTTTCCTCACTCTCCAGGCCCCGGCGGCCCACGTCCCCAGCAGAACATTCCGGAACGGGGCCGCGACTCACCACGAAGCCCAGAGCCACGAGGGGCTCGCCCTCGTTCAGGTGGTAGAGGAAGGAGCCCCCGTACGTGTGTCTGTCCAGCGGCCAGCCCACCGTGTGGTCCACGCGCCCCGGCCGCCACTTCTTCTCATCGATGAGCCACAGCTGCAAAACCGGCGAGGCGCCAGCGTCAGTGCCAGGCGGAGCCCCGCGGCCGCGACACCAGAGGAAGGCACAGCAAACCGCGGCGTGAGGGCGCGGACGCGGGGTCGGGCCCAGCGGACGGCGTGGCAGGGCACGCTCACACGCTCCTGCCGCGGAGGGGCGCGACCTCGGGCTGTCACTTCGCAGGGAACCAAGTTACTCCCGCCCGTCCCCCACCCTTCACAATGAAAGCAAACTGTTCGTTTTCTGACTGGTAGGTTTTAAATTTTAAACGATTTTCGTCTGAAATGTTATCTAAAAATCAGAGAACATGTACAGTCTACCAAAACGAGCCTGTATTCATTTTAGAATGAATTCGATTGTCCACAGCATTTGCATTTGAGATTTAACTTTAAAAAGTTCTTTTTCCATTACTGGGAATTGAACCAAGAGCCTCTGCACTAAGCTTCGGCCCCTGGCCCTTTTTTAGAATTTTTGAGACAAGGTCTCAATAAATTGCTAACTGGCATGGCCGAGCTTGAACTTGCTCTCCTCCTGCCTGAGCCTCACAGAGTGCTGGGGTTACAGGAGTGAGCCGCCATGCCTGGCAGAATATTTCATGCATGGATGTACTTTTCTGTGATGGAGATTGAACCCAAAGTCTAACACAGGCCAGTCAGGTGCTCTACCACTGAGCCATATCCTTGGTCCTTAAAAATAATTTTTTAAAAGGATTATAATGAAAATTTAATACTGTAATAAGCCTAAGATTTAGGAAAATAGGCTGAAGAATAGATAACTGAGAAAACATACAAAATTTAAGCCAATTAAATTTTGGATTACAGCTAAACATACTGTGCTGAAGAAAAAAACAAATATACTATGCTGAGAGTTTCACAAACTATCTTCATACTACAATTTTTAAAATTTACTTATTTATTTTGGAGGTATAATTTTTTTTTAAGACAGGGTCTTATTATGTAGTTCAGGCTGGCCTTGAACTCACAGCAATCCTCCTGCCTCAGTCTCCCAAGTGCTAGGTTTACAGGTGTGCACTACCACACCCAACCATATTACAATTTTAAATAAACATTTCTGTATGATATGGCCCTCCACAGAGAGCACAGATATAGTAGGTTCAATATCACTAGGCAGATAGCATTGCTCTGTAAAAAGAAAATCAAGTTTAGATATTTTCAAGTTCAAGACTCAGTGTAAGCAACATCCAATAAAACAATTCTGAAATGTATAAATAACTTAATAATTTGAAATTTGATCAATAGTATTTCCTACCCTCTTGAAAAATACATCAAATAGTTTTTAGTTATAATGACATTTCAAGTCAGTGAAAAATGTAACTGTAAAATTAAATCAAAATTATAAACTACATGACAATAAAAATTAGTTTACACTTTATCTTTCAAAATAAAAACTGTGACGAATCCCGGTACCTCCTTCAGCCCAATCCCATAGGTCTGGGGCTCGCAGTCCGCCCTCAAATCAAACTTCTTGTAGAGCTGCTTGGCCAGGTGTCCATGGCAACCCTCTGCGAAGACCGTGACTTTGGCGTGCAGTTCCAGCCCTCTCTCGAACGTTGCCTAAAAAGCAAAAACCACATTAAGCAGTGACATCTGCCAACGTGAAATATGTTCACATTCGGGTCAGTTTCAAGCCAAACTATGACTCTGGCACAGAAGACAGTTGAGCAGGGAGGACCAGAAATAACACGAAGTGGACTGGTGCAGGTGGGATCTAACTGAGGTTCCTAACGTAATGTGTTCACAGGCTTTAAATAAAACAAGCTCAGGACAAAAGAACTGCTCCACAATGGAAACATTTCCCCACTGGTTTTGAGCTTCTAGTCTTGCCACTTGAAGACAAAACCACTGTCTTGTGACTCATGCCAGACTATTTCTACAAATTAAAAAATGACTACGGCTATTTACATCCTTTTAACACAAACAATGTGTTCGTCAGTCACTTGATTTTTTCTGTTCCTGTCAGTATACACCTGCAACACACCCTTGCCACAGCTGCTGGGTTCGGGGCATGTGGCAGGCACACAGTGATCACCTGGCCCCTCGCCACAGCTGCTGGGTTCGGGGTGTGTGACAGGCACACAGTGATCACCTGGCCCCTCGCCACAGCTGCTGGGTTCGGGGTGTGTGACAGGCACACGGTGATCACCTGGCCCCTCGCCACAGCTGCTGAGTTCGGGGTGTGTGACAGGCCCACGGTGATCACCTGGTCCCTCGCCACAGCTGCTGAGTTCGGGGTGTGTGGCAGGCACACGGTGATCACCTGGCCCCTCGCCACAGCTGCTGGGTTCGGGTGTGTGGCAGGCACACGGTGATCACCTGGCCCCTCGCCACAGCTGCTGGGTTCGGGGCGTGTGGTAGGCACACGGTGATCACCTGGCCCCTCGCCACAGCTGCTGGGTTCGGGGCGTGTGGCAGGCACACGGTGATCACCTGGCCCCTCGCCACAGCTGCTGGGTTCGGGGCGTGTGACAGGCACACGGTGATCACCTGGCCCCTCGCCACAGCTGCTGGGTTCGGGGCGTGTGGTAGGCACACGGTGATCACCTGGCCCCTCGCCACAGCTGCTGGGTTCAGGGCGTGTGGTAGGCACACTGAGATCACCTGCACTCCGACTCTGCCCCTCCCTGATCTGTCGGACATCACCAGCAAGTCTGCCTATTTTCCATCTCTCTGTTATTTACTTAGGGGTTTTTCAGATCAAAGAGACCACGTGACATTATCTTTCTGTGCCTTATTTCACTTAACAGTATGCTTTTTTTGCTTTAATTTTACTTTTCCTTATGTTTAACCCACAGTACTGTAAAACTGAAATGTTTCTCCC
Source organism: Dasyprocta punctata (assembly GCA_004363535.1). Taxonomy (NCBI): domain Eukaryota; kingdom Metazoa; phylum Chordata; class Mammalia; order Rodentia; family Dasyproctidae; genus Dasyprocta; species Dasyprocta punctata. The sequence goes on from RJWM01013787.1 coordinate 8,772, forward strand.
TATTGCAGAAGGAAGACAGCCAGCACCTCACGCTCCTTGGTTTGTAGTATGTTCTGCACTTGCGTCTGGCACACGGTGGGTACTCGGTAAGGGTACTGAAGCCGAATGTGGTGGCCTGTGTGTGTGATCCCAGCACTCTGGAAGGCTGAGGTGGGACAATCCAAGTTCAATCCTAGCCTGGGCAACTAACTGAGACCTTGCCTTAAAATGAAAACGTGAAGAAGGGCTGGGGATGAAGCTCAGTGTGAAAGCCCTGGGTTTAACCCCCAGACTGGAAAAAAAAAGTCACTGAATAAAAGAATGCAGACTAATCATAAATGTCTCCTACAAAAGATAACATTGCTGAGGTTTTTCTAGTCATCTTTCCATGTATGTATACACAGATACACAGTTGTAAAACTTGAGTTTACACTGACATACTGTTTTTTGTTTGTTTGTTTTTTTGCAGCACCGGGGATTGAACTCACAACCTTGCACCTGCCAGGGCAGGCGCTTAAGCCACTGAGCCAAACTCCCAGCCCTGGTTTTTTGAGGCAGGGTCGCACTATGTAGCTCAGGCCGGCCTTGCGCTCGCGTTGTAGCCCAAGCCGGCCTCGAACTCACAACGCTCCGCCTACCTCAGCCTCCCGAGTGCTGGGATTAAAGGCGTGAGCCACCACACCCGGCTTTGTTTGTCTTTTTGAGACAGGGTCTCACTATGCAGTTCAGGCTGGCTTTGAGCTCACTTTGTAGCCCAGGCTGGTCTCAAACTCCCAATGATCCTCTTGCCTCAGCCTTGCAAGTGCTGGGATTACAGGTGCGCACTACCACGCCCGGCTTGGGCTGTTTTTTTTTTTTTGGTACTAGAAACTGAACTCAGGACCTTGTGCTTGTCAGGCAGGCGCTCATGCCGCTGAGCTGTGTCCCGACCCCGTCTCACTGTTGTTACGCTGCTTGGATCTAACACCCTTGTTGCTAAGTACTTTCCAAGTAAATGTAAGAATTACTTCGTTACTACCTGAACGCCCTTGGCTACAGAGTTCGGATGTCTCTCCTGAGTCTATGGGTCACTTGTTTATGTTGCACAGCGTGCACTCATGTCATACACGCACACGGGCACACGCGGGGCCGGCGCCGGAGCGCGGAACTGACCCGCGGCCACCCCATGTACTGGCGGGCGGGCGGGCACGGCTGACTTCGTTCTCTCCACTTCTGGTGCCACCCCCGAGAGGAATCTGTGACAAACTCCGGTGTGGGAGTTCAGGCGCCACGACCTCCCGCTGCGTGGCTGCCAAGGCCGCTGTCCCTGCGAGGCCAGGCTGGGGGGTCTGCGCGGCAGCCGTGGCGCCCTGCCTCAGCCTCCTGAGCAGCTGGCAGGTCTGCGGTGTGGCCGTGTGCCCAGCAAAAGGCCAGAAGACACATGAAATCTGAACAAATGCCACACAAAGAAAGTACCAAAACAGAAGAGCGTGTGAATTTTGCTGTGACAGTGAATAAGTTCATTATTTATAAATTATAACACTTATAAATCCTGTAACTAATGATTAAACTGCCACACGACAGAAACCACCACCATCAGGAGAGCGCAGCCCAGAGTTCTGCACCTGCTGGCCAGCGCGCAGGGCCCTGTCAGCTTTGCCGCGGGTCTCCCGTGGGCCACGGAGGGCAGGGCAGCCTGGACCCGGCCTTGGGTCCGGGAGTGGCGAGGGGGCGCTGGGCACTGCCTGAGGCCCTGGTCAGCCCTGCGAACCCTCCGGTGCTCTCCTCAGGAAGCTTGTGACCCGGGTGGGAAATCAGATAATAAACAAATGAACAGGTAATTCATTAAGGTGTCATTCACGTTTCGCTTTTATTAAAGTAACTTTTCTTTTCCAAGGAACGTCACCGGTGAGAGCTGTACATTCTCTTGGCTTTTTTCACAGATCCACAAATAAAAACTGTGAAACCCTGAAACTATTCAGGCCGACACCGTGAATGAGACAAAGGCAAGGAATTTCTTCTCAATCCAAACACCTGTTAAAATCAGGTCCAAGTCTACTGGCACCTGCCTATGAATAAGGAAATGATCCTGGTTCACAGGAATGAAAACTGTGGAGGCAGCGTGGAGTTCGTCAATGACCGATACGTGTCTGCGTCACACTGAACTGGATGTGAGAGCTTCTTGATTGTCTCACTGAATGAAATAAAATTTTGACTGTTCACATGATTGTGTGGTACTGGGACAGAACCCAGGCCCTTCACACTGAGTTATATCCCCAGCCCTTTTTAGTTTGAGACAAGGTTTGCTAAGTTGTCCTGGCAGAATTCAAACTTATGATTCTCCTGCCTCAGCCTCCTGTAGTGCTGGGATTACAGGAGTCCACCGCCACACTTGTCTAAACAATTACTCTTAAACATGCTGTCTAAATCACACAGAACTCAAAACTACTCCTTTTTTTTTTTTTTTTGGTCTTTTTGAGACAGGGTCTCCCTATGCAGTTCAGGCTGGTCTTGAGCTCATTTTGTAGCCCAGGCTGGTCTCTAACTTGCAAGGATCCTCCTGCCTCAGCCTCCTGAGTACTGAAATTATAGGTGTGTACTACCACGCCTGGCTTCTGTATTTTTTTTAATAATGAGAGAAAAATTCTCTATTCTAAAATCCACATAAGTAATATACAGTTTGCAGCAAGACCTACAGTAGTCTCGGTGAGATTTGTCTGTCTTTGTCTGTCAGTTTACTACACATACAACTATTAACAGGTACTTACCTTCGGGGCACCATCCTTCTGTATTCCTACATCGTTAGTGGCAATTCCTTTTACACTGCCATCTTCATGGTACAGGACCTGAAAAAGAGAAAAACAAACTTACCACTGTCACCTCCGTTCATACTAACCCTGACACCAAACAGGTTTCTCTAGATAATCTAAGTACAGGCTTTGACGTATTTGGGCTCAGACGAGAGATGCTTTTAGGGTAGCCCCTGCTGGGGTGCAAGCCAGCACAACTCGAGCTGCTGGCATGAAGGCCCCGCCGGACCCATGAGGAGCCCTGCAGGAGGGACAAGAGTGGACACTGCAGTACAGGAGGTTCTCTGGCCAGCAGATCCTGTCTGGCCATCTGAAATCAAGCTGGGGACAAATGAAGAGCATGAACGGGAACAAAAAACACTGTGGAGAAGGTCTGTGCTGATCGCAGTTTACTTTTGGAATAAGAAAAGCGAACAGTGTAATCGTGAAGAGGAGCGAGGGCAACGCTCTGAGCCCGCTCCCGCCTCCTCTCGGGAGGAAACGCTCTGCGTGGAAAGCGCACCCAGCGACCTGGGCTGGTAGCGGCCCGGCAAGGGCGGGACGCGGTGAAACGGCAGCGGGGACAAGACAGCGCCGTGGCCGCAGGCTCCAACGCTCAGCACCGGAGCAAAGACCTGGCGAGCGCTCAGCGACGTCCTGGCGACAACCCCCAGGATCCGAGGGAGCGCACCGCGGGAGGTGGAAGTGCGGGCGTCTGCGCGCAGAGTGCAGACCGCGGCCTACAGACCCTCACCTGCCTGTCCCCGACACCCACCCCCGCCCAGCGCTGACTGAGGGCAAACACTGAACCCCACACAGGCCTCCAAAACCCAAACGCACGTGGGGGCCGGGAAGGCAAACTGAGAGCGCACACAGCCCACAGGACCTGCGTGTCATGTCCTCACTTACACTGTCAGGACAGTGAGTATTTTCTGGTGCCAAAGGCAAATGATCACTGTCCCCCACCTTTATCTCCTCCAGCCAAGTGCGCCCTGTGAACCCTTTTTCTGTCCTCCTGGGAAGGGAGGACTTTGCCGAAAGGCTCGCTGAAGCTCGAGCTGGCTCTGCAGCCCAGCAGCGCCTCTCGGGGGCTTCGGAGCCGCAATCTGAGCCAGCACCACCAGGCCGCCGCCCTGGCTTCCGCTCTCGGTGGGCGTTTGGGCTAGCTGCCTGGCTCCCCGCTGTAACTCCTAATAAAAACACGCAAGCAAGCAAACGAACAAAGAAAAAGCAACTATTCTTTTTCCTTTAGGCAAAGACAATTAACAGTATGTAATAGACTCAAAGTCAGGCATGGTGGCATATACCTTTAATCCCAGCACTCAGGAGGTTGAGGTAGGAGAAGTGTTGTGAGTTCGCGGTCGACCTGAGCTACACAGAGTGACTCTGCCTCAAAAAGACTAGGCCCGGGAGTTTGGCTCAGTGGCTTAAGCACCTGTCTGGCAGGTGCAAGGTTGTGAGTCCAATCCCTGGTGCCACAAAAAAACAAAACAAAACAAAACAAAACCAGTATGTAATAGACTCTATCTGCCTGGCTATTTAAAAGATGAGATTTCTTCTTTGGCTTAGGACATTTCTTTCTTGGCTTAATGCTTATTCAATAATAAACTTGTTTTATTGTTTCATAACTTGTAGAGTGGATTTTTCTGAGTTGGTAGATTTTATTTAATAATAAAGAAACATGACAAGTGTGATATGGTTGCTGAAATGTTACTAGTTTGAGAGAATTGAAAGAACTTTGGAAGAAGTTTCTAGAATGAGGAAGGTGCTAGCCCTGCTCTATATTAGGCTTGAAGTCATCTAATTGAGTACCACTTTATAAAGGAGATAAAAAGGAAAGCGTTTGGAAGAGTGTAACGAGAATACTGAAGGACCTCAGATTATATACTGCGATGGCTGCAGCCTGGGAAGAACTCCAGAGTGGAACGGGGAGGGAAAGAGCACAGGGTAACTGTAACTGCACAGGGTCCTGCGCAGAAGCCACGGGCTTGTCCTGCGTGGTATAAAGCAGCAGACCATTCCATTCACTAGGAGGAGGAGATTACCCATAGTCCACCCGGTAGTCCACCAGATGACAGAAGCTTCTCATCCCTGCGGCGTTCAGTCATAAGCTGGAAAGTCGCTTGTGGGGCGCAATAGAAGAAATTCAGCACTCTTTGGACGAGATCATTAAAGTTCCGTCTCATCTTGTGATTCTAAAGCACACAGCTTTTCCAGAACATTTTACTTCTATAAAATTCTCGCCCTACTTTCACATGTGAAAGTGCAATGAAAACCTGCCGCAAACACGAAGCGGATGACACAAACCTCGGCGGCGGCGTAGCCAGGGTAGACCTCCACGCCGAGGGCCTCGGCCTGCTCGCCCATCCAGCTCACCAGATGTCCCAGGCGCACGATGTAATTGCCGTGATTGTTCATCGGGAGACCTACGAACACAGGCTGAATTTGCAAACCGGACTTTATTGATATAATACCTCAATTAAAATTTTCAATCAACACATATTCTATAGAAATGTACATGCTATCTTGATGATCACAATTTTGATCTTTATTTTATAAATTTGGCCTACAGTTCTAATTTATTAATACAAATCTGCTGTACATAATGATTACATTCACCAGGGGGAGGTGGTACATGCATATAACACGTGGATTCATTTTACTTCCCTCCGCCCATCCCTTGGTCTCTTTCCCATTCACAAAAGATCTCCTTGTCTTCTATTATCTTTCATTTTGCTATTTAAATTATGTATACTTTGGGTTTCTCTTACAGGAGAAAAACCATGTGATATTTAAGCTTGTGTGTATGACCTGTTTTTCTTAACATTATGATTTTAACATGTATCCATTTTCCTACAAATGACTGGAATTTGTTCTACTTTATGGCTTAATACTCCACTGGGTATGAAGACACTTTCTTTATCTATTCAACTGTTGATGGACGCACAGCCCACTCCCCAGATTTAGCTAATGGGACTTGTGCTGCTATAAACATGGATATGCCTGGATCATTGCAACGAGTTTAACTCTTCAGAAGATACCTAGAAGGGCACTAACTGGGTCAAATGGAATTTCTAGTTTTAGTTTTGTGCGGAATCTCCCTACTGACTTTCACAGTGGTTGTACTGGTTTACATTCCCAGCTACACTGTAGAAGGGCTCCTTTTTCTCTGTAGCCTCTCCACATTTGTCATTATTTCATTTCTTGATGATATCCATTCTTCTTGGAGTTAAGATGGAATCTCAGCATTGTTTTGATTTGCATTTCTCTAATGGCCAGAGATGCTGAATATTCTTTCATGTATTTGTTGGCCATGTGCACCGTTTCTTTTGAGAACTGTCTACTCTTTTCTTTTTTCTTTTTGGTACCAGGAATCAAACTCAGGACCTCACACTTGCCAGGCATGTGCTGTACCACTGAGCTACATTCCTGGCTGTCTACTCTTTTCGAGTGCCCATTTTTTGAATGAGTGTTTTATTTTTGGGAGTCTACTGAGTTATTTATACATTCGAGGTATTTGTCCTGTTTGAGCAGGAGCTGGCAAAATTTTCTCATTTTATAGATTGTTTCTTCACTCGAGTGCCTGTTTCCTTTGCTGTGCATGAATTATTAAATTAAAAATCCCTGGTTGGCTTACGAGGCTATTGCTAGGACCTGACTTCTAGTTCTACTCTCTCATCAGTTAGGTGTATAACCGATAAATCCTTCCAATCTGCGGGCCTCTGCTTTCTCATCTGTAAAAAGGGGATTTCTCCATTTGAAATGAAGTTCCCTCTGGCTGTAGAATTCCATGCTCTATGAATATTCACCATACTCTACCTGGAAGAATTGGCACAGGAATTCTGTGTTTCTCTGTTAAAATTCCAAATCTGTCTTCTGTTACAGGGGTGTTAAGTGGAGCCTAGAACAGAAACAAAGAAAAGCTTTTAAGTCATATTTGTAAATACAAATTTTTAAAAACTTAACTTTTCTCTGGAGACAAAAGGAAAGTGAAACCCCAACCCCACCCCCTGTTTTCTTTTGGTCTTTCCTTTGTGGATTTTGTAACTGTAAATCCTTTCTGTCTCTTTGAGGTGGGTGAGAATCTTTTAAAAGCTAAAAGGCAAAGCCCCTTGCTGCTTTAGTTCCAGAAGCCTCTTTTCAGGCGGCTTGGAGACATCTTTGAAACAAACATCATGTGTCCCTGTCTCTGTGGAAGTTTAGCAGAAGTGCTTGGTTCCAAGGAGAAACTTCCTGCTTGCTGAGAAAAAAACAGAAATTTTCTTTTTCCTTTGGCTAAAGACAATTACCACGGATGTAATGGACATTCCCCCTCCCCCTCATTTCCCAGAACTGGGGACTGAGCCCTGAGCCTTGTACATGCCAGACAAGGGTTCTACCGTGGAGCCACACACCCTTTTTATTTCTTGAGACAAAGTCTTGCTAAGTTGCCCAGGCTGGATTTGAGCAAGTGATCCTGCTGCTTCGGTCTCTCAAGCAGGTGGCTTACGGGTGTGCACCACCATGGCCCGCAGGCACTCGAATATGTGCATCTACTCCCTCCACCTCTTGGTCCTCTTTTCATTTGCAAAGATTTATCTCCTGGTTTCTTTTCTGCTCTTGGTACCAGAAGTCGAACTCAGGACCTCGTGCTTGCCAGGGAGGCACCGTACCATTAAGCTATATCCCTGGGCCAACCTCCCTGTTTCCTATCATCGATCTTCTATTTTAAAGAGCATAATATTTTGGGAAGATCACAGATGAAATTTTTAGAATTCAATTTACTCCGTATATAAAGAATACAGACATTTTAAACTTTTACATACTTTAGCCTTATCAGCGGCATTCAGACACTGAATATGCTTACCCTGTAAATAGGACAGGTATAGTATAACTTATCTTACAGGAGAAAAAACCGAGAATATAAGAGTTTAACCAAGTTCATACAAATTTTATCTCAAGGCAGTAAAATTAGCACTTGGCCCTCTGAAAGCTGCATGGGTGGCTTTTCTGCTGAGGTCGTGGGACGTCATAGTAAATGATTTCTTCTGAAATTATATCACCCACTTTGGCTACTGCATTGCCCCAGAAAATTCTACCTAGTACTTTAGTAAGAACAATGATATAGCCACCCACAAAACTAATCAAAGGTCTTCTCAAAATCATGTCTTATCATAAATGCAGCACATAAATACAACACACAAAATGTATTATGTAAAAATAGGAGTTAACATCTTAAATTACAATTCTGATGAGTCGTTTTTTCTTGTTAAACTATAGATATAGACACACACACACACACATATACACACTATTACCCACTAAGAGACAGAATTACATGAAGAAGAGAGCTAGAGCAAAGATGCAAGTTTGTATAAGAAGCAGCTTTTCATACCCCTTTCTCCTTCCAGTCGGGGAAGAGCTCTTTGAAGGCCCCTGGATCGAGGCAAGCTCCCGAGAGCGTGTGAGCTCCGATCTGAGCAGCTTTCTCCACCAGACACACACGAATGTCCTTGTTGTGTTCCGCGGCTAACTGCTTCAGCCGAACAGCAGCAGACAGCCCTGCGGGGCCCGCACCCACGATCACCACATCTGCTTCTTCTGCAAACCTCTCCATGTTCACTCCTGGGAGGAAAAAGTGTTGCAAGTAAATAAACGTTCTAGAATTAATATGATATGATAAATCACACTGTGACTAATTATCCACTAAACTTCCGTCATGCTTTACATAATCATGCTAGGTATACTATTTATTTGATGTATTTGTAGGTTCTGTTTCAGTGCAAGTCTTATTTTAGTTTCCTTAAGCCTACTTTTGGCTTTGAGATTCACTGTTATAAATTTAGTAAATATCTACTTATCTAAATAGTAATATACAATATAATTGTTAAAGCCATGAAGTATTAGATGCTTTTAAAATATCATGAAAAGTGAAATATTCCCCTCCACAAAACAATACAAAGTATTTAGGAAAGTCTCCACGATTTGTACACGAATCACTTGCCTTCCCATCGCTTGTCCTTATCCCGGGGATGAACACTGTAGTGCGTAGTGATCTGAGGCACAGCGGACGTTGAAGACCATCTTGAAGCACACAGAGGTAGAATATTTTTCTTTATTTTTAAGATCTGAAGGCACTGATATGCTGAAAAAGTATTACAAACATTATTATCATTTTAAAAATTAGTTTTCCTCAGAGTAAACCAAAAAAGATAGTAAACTGAATCATTATTCCCAATGGGTCCTCAATAAGATACTAGCAAACAGACAGCAGCAAATCATCAAGATTATACACCATGGTCAAGTGGAATTCACCCCAGGGATGCAGGGATGGTTCAACACACGTAAATCCATAAAAATAATACACCATATTAACAGAGCCAAGGACAAAAATCATATGATCATCTCAATAGATGCAGAAAAATCTTTTGACAAAGTCCAGCACCCATTCATGATAGAAACCCTACAGAAAATTGGAATAGATGGTCTTTATCTTAATCTGATAAACACCTTTATGACAAACCAACAGCCAATGTCACACTAAATGGACAAAAACTGAAAGTTTTCACTCTAAAATCAGGAACAAGACAAGGATGTCACTGTCTCTACTCTTATTCAACTTTAGCTGGAGAAATTAGACAAGAGAAAGAAATAAAATAAAGATAGGCAAGGAAGAAGTTAAACTATCATTATTTGCAGATGACATGATACTCTACTTAAAAGACCCCAAAAACTCTACCAAAAGACAACTAGATTTAATAAAATTCAGTAATGTAGCTGGTTTCAAAGTCAACGCTCAAAAATCAATAGCCTTCCTGTACACAAATAACACTCACTAAGTGAGAAATCAGAGAAACAATACCTTTTACAACAGCATCCAAAAAAATGAAATACTTAGGAATCAATCTAACAAAGGATATAAAAGACCTCTGCATTGAAAACTACAGTACTCTGAAAAAGGAGATTGAAGAGGATATTAGAAAATGGAGAGATATCCTGTGTACTCTTGGGTAGGAAGAACTAATATAGTGAAAATGGTCATACTTCCAAAACTGTTATACAAAATCAGTGCAATCCCACTCAAAACTCCAATGGCACATGTCACAGAACTAGAGAAAACAACCCTAAAATTCATCTGGAACCAGCAGAGACCCAGAATAGCAAAGGCGATCCTGGGCAACAAAGGCAAGACAGGGGGCATCACAATCCCTGAACTGAAATCATACAATAAAGCTACTGTGATAAAAAAAAAAAAAAAAAAACAGTGTGGTACTGGCAAACAAAACAGACCTGAAGATCAATGGAACAGATTAGAAAATGCAGAAACAACTCCAGACTCACTAAGCCAACTTGTCTTTGACAAAGATACCAAACACATTCACTGGAAGAAAGACAGCCTCTTTGATAAATGGTGCTGGAAAAACTGGCTCTACACATACTGAAGATTAAAACTGGGCCTGTATCTTTCACCATGTACTAAGCTAAAATCAGAATAGATCAAAGATCTTAATATTAAGAGAGACATTAAATCTGCCTGAAAGAGAGGTAAAATCCTTGAAGACTTTGGTGTAGGCACTTTATGAACAAAAGCCGAATTGCACAGGAACTATCACAAAAAATGAACAACTGGGATTTCACCCTACCGAAGAGCTTTTGCACAGCAAGAAAAACTACCAACAGAGTGAAGAGACAACCCACAACATGGGAGAGAATGTTTGCCAGCTGTCCCTCAGACAAAGGATTACTATTGAGAGCATATAAAGAACTCAAAAAAATCAGTCCTCCCAGATTTAAAGACCCAATCCAAAAATGGACATCTAAGATGAATATACACTTCTCAGATGAAGAAATACGAACAGCAAATGAATACGTGAAAAAATGCTCAACATCACTGGTCAATCGAGAGTTGCAAATTAAAACAACACTGAGATTTCACCTCATCCCTGAAAGAATGGCTATCAAGAAATAAGCAATAACAAATGCTGGAGGGGCTGTGGGGAATAAGGAACCCTTCTCCTCTGTTGGTGGGAATGCAGACTGGTGCAACCACTGTGGAAATCAGTGTGGTGATTCCTCAAAAAACTAGAACTAGAGGTCCCATTCAACCCAGCTATTGTCCTTCTGGGTATTTTCCCAAAAGAATTAAAAACACCATACCACAGTGATATATGTGTACCCATCTTTACAGCAGCACAGTGTGTAATAGCCGGATCTTGAAAACTAAATACCCATCAACTGAGGAACGAACAACAGTGTTTTGTCAATGCTACTTTGTTAGTTTTGATAATCACACTGCGGTTATGTGACACAAAAGGTGTACTAGAACCCTGTACTCTTTCCAACTCCTCTAAGTCTAAGATGATTTCAAGGGAGAAAGGGAGGGGAGGGGGGAAGAACTGAGATGTGCTATGGACGCACACCAACTCCTCACATTGAATGTACTCTTACACATTGAAAATGTATTATTAAAACAATTTAAAAAAGAAGCTGGGCGTGGTGGCATATGCCTTTAATACCAGCACTAGGGAGGCTGAGGTAGGAGGAACACTGTGAGTTCAAGGCCAGCTTGGGCTGCAACATGAGTGCAAGGCCGGCCTGAGCTACATAATGCGACCCTGCCTCAAAAAATACTAGGGCTGGGAGTTTGGCTCAATGGCTTACACGCCTGTCTGGCAGGCATGAAGTTGTGAGTTCGATTCCTGGTGCTGCTAAAAAAATAAAAATAAAAAAGGAAAACAAAAAATTATTTCAGAAAAAAGGTAAAAGATGATGCAAAAATTAACTTAAGAGCTAAAACCATAAAATCTTAGGAAAAAATATTTGAATAACTCTTTGTGATCTCTGGCTAAGCAATGCTTTCTTTTTCAAGAAAGGGTCTTGCTATGGTATTTCCCGAAAACTAAGACAGTGTCATATGCTAATTTTTGCTCCAAAAGAAGCAACAGGGCTTATTTTCAGGGGATGCCTTATTTTTTCATGTATGACAATCTACTTTCACTCATACACAACATCTACATTTATTCATATATTCATACACAAAAATCTACATTTATTCAAATACAGTCATGTCATCTTCTTTTGTAACATTATCATAACTCTCTAAACCCCAAATTCTGGCCTGAATTTTTTGACTCCATTTCCTGTACAACCATTGGCCGCAATCTCTTGTGTCCAGCAGTAGAGCTTTCTTCCTGTCTACGCAACCTGCTCTCAGTGAGTGCGTTGGCAACACAGCCGTCGGTGATTTTATCCCATACGAGACAGGAGTGGTGACAAAAATGATGGCAGTTAAGAATGATGGTCCAGTGAGTTCGAGGCCGGCCTGGGCTACAACGCGAGCGCAAGGCCGGCCTGAGCTGCATAGTGCGACCCTGCCTCAAAAAACCAGGGCCGGGAGTTTGGCTCAGCAGCTTAAGTGCCTGTCTGGCAGGTGTGAGGCTGTGAGTTCAATCCCCGGTAAAAAAAAAAAAAAAAAAAGAATGATGGTCCAATTCCCCATTCCTATCCCCCAATAAATTTTCTGCTTTTTAAAAAAATGACAGTCCACACAAGAGATGCAAAATTCAGAAAATGCTTCATTTCATGTAAGTGCATTAAGTGTGTGTGTTGTAACACATGCCCTATTGAGTTATGAAGATTCACCACATCGGTTCGTTATCAAGTGCACATGACATCAGTGCAATGTGTCTGTGTTCCAACTGGTCATTCGGCAGTAAGTCTTGATGTGTCTGTGTTCTGACTGGTCATTTGGCAGTGAGTCTCAATGCGTCTGTTCTCTGATTGGTCATTCCACAGTAAGGCTCAAGCTCATCTGTTTACAAAGGTGTTTACCTTTCTTCCACAGGTGCCTGCTTGGATATTTACAAATACTGAATTGTACTGCAATTTATAGCCTCATTTATATTAAATGTTAATGTCAATAACTTTATATTTAATTATGCTATTATTTTATAACTCAATACATCTGTCATGTACTGCAAAGGAGGTACTAAGGCATCCCTCTGGCTGACAATCTTAACTGAGGCTTATTTTCAGGGTAGGGCTTATATTACAAGCATCCTGAAAAATCATGCTAGGTCTTATTTTTCAGTTAGACCTTATTCTTGTGGAAATATGCTGACCAAGCTGTTTAATCCCAGCACTCAGAAGGTTTTCAAATTTCAGGCCACCTTGGACTACATAGTAAGACCCTACCTCAAAAAAAAAAAAAAAAAAAAAAAAAAAAAAAAAAAAAAAAAAAAAAAAAAAAAAAAAAAAAAAAAAAAAAAAAAAAAAAAAAAAAAAAAAAAAAAAAAAAAAAAAAAAAAAAAGAAAGAAAGCAAAAAGAAAAAAATTCAAATAAAAAAAGTGTAACCCATAGAATGTGAGAAAAAATTTGAAAATCATATAGGTACCTGACATGGGACTCATATCTAGGACATATAAAGAAATCATATCTAATAATAAAAAGGCATATAACCTAATTAAAGAGGGCAAGTGATGTGGAGATTTTTCCAAATAAGCACGTGATACTCAATATCATTAGCTACAGGGATATGCAAATCACAGCCACAGTGAGACAGTACTTTATACCACCAGAAAGGCTGCAATCAAGGAGGCAGATAATAGATAACAGGTGTTGCAAGAATGCAGGTGTTGCAAGAACTCGAGACAATCCCAACCTCATACACTGCTGCTGGCAGTGTTAAAATAGGGCAGCCAATTTAGGGGAAAGTGCAGCAGTTCATTAAAAGGTAAAATAAAGATTTCAAAGCAAGCAAATGAAAATAGGTCCACACGCTAGGCGTGGTGGAGCACGCCTTTAATCCCAGCACTTGGGAGGCTGAGGTAGGAGGAACGTTGTGAGTTCGAAGCCAGCTTGGGCTACAACGTGAGTGCAAGGCCGGCCTGAGCTACATAGTGCAACCCTGCCTCAAAAAACTAGGACTGAAGGGCCGGGTGTTTGGCTCAGTGGCTTAAGTGCCTTCCTGGCAGGCAAGAGGTTGTGAGTTTGATCCCTGGTGCCACAAAGAAAAAAAAAAAAAAAACTAGGGCTGGGAGTTTGGCTCAGTGGCTTAAGCGCCTGTCTGGCAGATGCGAGGTTGTGAGTTTGATCCCTGGTGCCACCAAAAAAAAGAAAAAAGAAAATAGGTCCACAGAAAACTTGTAATGAATTTTTTTTTTTTTTCTGGTACCAGTAACTGAACTCACAACCTCATGCCTGCCAGGCAGGTGCTTAAGCCACTGAGCTAAATCCCTGGCCCTATTTTTTGAGACAGGGTCTCACTATGCAGTTCAGGCTGGCCTTGAACTCACTTTGTAGCCCAGGCCACGCTCGAACTCACAAGGATCCTCCTGCCTCAGCCTCCTGAGTGCTGGGATTAAAGGCTTGCACCACCACGCCTGGCTTGTAATGAATGTTTGTACCTAAATTATTCTTTAACACCCGTAAAGCAAAAACAACCCAAATGAAAATCAATAAATGGGTAGTGATATATACATACAATGAAGTAGTGCTCAGTCATAAAAGGAAATTAAATACCGACACATGCTATGACACACATAAACCTTGAAAACAATACATATTACTGTATGAGTTGGGTGTGGTGGTGCCTGACTCCTGTAATACTTGGATAACTGCAAATTCAAGGCAAGCCTGAGCAACTTAATAAGACTCTGTGTCAACAAATAAAAAAGTCTTGGGCCATAGCTCATTGTGAAAGCCCTGAGTTCAATTCCCAGTGCAAAAACATTTACATACATGTATATTGACATATATTTTCATATTGCTATATGAGAGAAGCCA